>APFE030482109.1:0-27500 GCA_000404065.3 Pinus taeda
AGGATTTGTATAAAAATCTCTTTTAATCAGTATAGTTATCTCAATAATGAATATATGGATCATGTCTAAAAAAGTGGCTGAAAAAGGAAGATAAGAATACATGGAGCTAGAAAAATGGGCTTGATTTTTATGCATCTTGAACCATTAGGTTTGTTGATGTGAAGCTAAACCAAAGGAACCGACTCATTCAACACCTACAAAAAAAAGGTAGGAGTATTTGTAAGAACATGTAAACATAGGAATGCATGTATGTTCATAGAAATATACATGCATTCTGTGATCCTATAGCTTTGATACTCCTTGAACCACCATGCATGGTTTCCAACTCAAATATTTAGGAACATGTGCACATTCCTAGGTAGGATGTGCACATGCATTAGAGCATGCATGTTATCAAGTACATGTATGTTCTTTCTACAATTGATGAAATTTTAGATAACCTAGGATATTTTTACTTAAGGTTCATGTTTCCTCCCTTGACCATATCCAAGGCCATGAGACTTGCACCTAGAGCTCAAAAATTCTAGTGGTACATATATACTTAGTTAGAGGAAAATCATGCCCTTGAAAGGTCATTTGTGATGGTTCAAGGTTTCATTCTTGCCCTTAGGAACCTAGAAGCTTTTGTTAGGGCCTAATTCTTTTTTTTGTTCCCATAACTGAATTGAAGGTATTTAGACTCATATTTAGTGTTCATAACATCGTAAGCTAACTATACCCATTCGGAGATGAAGGATACCATGAAAATGTCTTCTATGTTGGTCCAACGTGTTGTTGTTGGCCCTAAATGCCTAGAGGGTTCCTTTAGGACTTAAGGCTCAGGATTAATCTCTTGATCATGTTTAAGGACCCAAGATCCACACTAAATGCTCAAAATCTCTTAATGATTCCCATATCCCCACTTGAAGGCCAAAGATCCCCTCAAGAGGTTATGTATGGTGGTTTGAGGTGTCATTCATGACCCTTGAGATGTGGAAGTTGCTTAAAACCTTGAGAAGTTGGGTATGGTTGTTTGAGGCATCATGCTTGGTTGTAGATGCCTATAAGTGCTTTTTAATTTATCTTTGGTTCTCCATATTAACCATTTCAAGGCCTTGAGATCATTTCCTAATGCTGAAAACCTTATGAGAGCATTAGATCATCATTTTTAATATGTCAAGGATAACCTCTAGAGGTCATGTGTGGTGGTTTGAGGCATTTTTCTTGAATTTGTATGCCTAAAATATTCCTTTATGACCTAAGGAAAAGGCTTCTTTAGCAGGTCATTTTTAGGGCTATGTATAATACCTTAGTCTTGAACCGGATTTAACAATGTATATTTGCACATGATGAAATGATGGGATGGACAAGGACAAGAGTATAGGGGGGTATGATCCCATGAGAGGAGGGTCACTAAAGAGACTACACCTTTTATTTATATTTTATTTACCCTTATTTGAATTAGTTGAGAAAAATGTGGGTATGTGAGTTTCTTGGGGAAGCCATGTGTCATTTTCAGAGCATGCATATTGTATCCTTACCTTTTGTGGGGTTTGGGGGTCCCTCATTCATTATTCTCATTAACTTTTGGTTTTTTTTCTTCTTCTTAGGGGAGAAGAACAATTCTATTACATAGAATCATTGTTGTTAGCTATATGTTAATACTTGTTATTATTCTAGCTTGAGAAAATTTTGGGGTGGATGTATGCATTGACATAGCTAATGAATTTATCCATGGTTGAGGGTATTCCGAGATTTTGGTATTGAGATTTCCTAACCAATTGATTTGGAGCCTTGTAGACAAATGGAATAGTCTGAGGGATTGCATTCTAGAGAAAGGGATTCCTTTCCTTGGATTGTGCAACATTAAAGGAAAAGAGAGCTCAAAGTTGAGATTATTAAAAGTAGCGCCTCAACACAGTAAAAAAACAGATTGTGTCATGAAAAGAAACAAGAAGACACACATGCACATGAGGAGAAGTATTAGGAAGATAATCCAACCATCTTATTATTCAATGTTCATATGCATTTACAAATTATGGATTTGGTTGTAGTAGTGGTACTCACTCTAACTAATCACTCGTTAAGTGTATTTACCCTTTCATACATCTTCATATATTTACTTTGTATTTATTGACTAATTTGAGATGAATATTACATAGGCCTAAGAGGTCCCTCAACAACTCCCCTGCCCTTAGTTCCTTATTCATCCTCATTAAATTTGCAGGAAAAATATCATGACTTGTTACTCTTTAGCCTTAATCTTTAATATAGTAAGTGTATGTGCAATAAGTGAGTCCCTCTAATTCCCTTTTGCTACTCACCTGACAAGGTCCTCTTGATTCTCTTGCTACACCATTGTGTTTATAAAGTGATTCCTAACTCATAATGTACTCATATCGCACCTGAAAACACCCTATGGTGGAACCCATTCCTCAACCAACCTACCATATCTCTACTTCTAGATTTCAAGGTCACAACTCAAATAATTGTTCTGCAAATTTTATACTAGGGAATCCAATCAATTTAAGGATTCTTGTATCGTGCTCTTCTCATTTATGATCATTGTGTGTGTGTCTTCTTATATGATCTCGTTCTTGATTTCTTTCTTCACTCATCACCCACTGCAAGTGTTTCTATCAAATACTTTTTGCCACTATTCTTGAATTCTCTATTAATACTACTAAAAAAATTCTCAACAAGTGCTATTATTTAATATATTTTCCTACTTTGAGATAAATCCTATTCTCTATTGCTTGTTAGTGCTGCCTTATTTGAAGTTTCTTGTAATGTATGGAGTTTGCAATTCAATTTATATGAAGGATAATTTTAACTGACTTGAATCAACTAAGAGAACTATGTTTTCCTGATACTGTCAAATTGATATCAATAGATGTTGGAGAGAAACTTTCCAACTTACAATTGGGATCAATTAAGAAAAAAATTACAATGGTTGTAACTTAACTTAATTTTTCTTCTTACTTGACTCTAGACTCTACTAGATTCTATCGTTAATATACTTCTCATGTAACTTGTACAAATTCCAAAACAAACATGAATAATACAATGCAATAGATGAAGCACAATTCATTTGTCAACCAATGATTCATTATTCATATATGATGGATGTTGGTGTTATTATAAAAATAATTTAAGGGAATACATGATGTTCATGTACCCATAATTCATTGACAAACGTAGAATTCATATTGAGCACTACATGTTTCTAAGTCAAGGATGTCAACATGGTTGATTTTAATTGTTCTTCGACTAACACTTTTGACCAAAAAAAAATGGCATAGTTAGTCAAATTCATTTTCCTTATTTCTCTTCCACACAACTAATTGTCTCCTTTCGCAACCTTTATAATGAAATATGAACACAATCACCCATAGTTGGTTCAATTGCAATATCCATATTATAGACATCCTTGGTTTTCCTCGATGATATATTTATAACTCTTGAATCTTCTATTACTAAACAACCACATTAGTCATTAAGCTCAAAAATGATTATTACATAGGCTTAGGAGGCCTCTCAACATGATTAGTTGAATAACCTTGTAGTTGTGAAAGATGGTCTATTTGCATGAGTAGAGATGGTTTGTGAGCTAACTTTATATGGGTTGTAGAGTTTCCCTAAGCACCCATCCTTATGGAACTATAGCCTCAACTTGAGGGTGGCCTATTGTAGAGAGAAAATGTGTAACAAAGTCTGATGTATGATGTATGATGTCAACAATTATTTGGTGAAATGTGCTCAAAGATAGGTGATTTTTTTTATTCTATATACAATTATATTTTTTTGTGTTATTGATCTAGGTAGCTCCAGAAACACTCAAAATTCAGAAGTGGCTCAGAAAAGTCTCAAAAATAAAAGTTGTCGGATTTCTCCTAAACAAAGATTAGATTGTAGTGTTCATTGTCCTTATTCCAATGACCTCAATTCCACTCAAATCTAAGTTCATATGCTTAATTTATTCACGATCAAAATTTTGGTCAAACTAGGCCTAGTGGCAGTGACTAACGAGGCAACAATTTGGAATTTTCCGGCACATGGATTCTGACCACCAAAAAGGGAGAATTTTCGCCTCTTTAATTTTTCTGGTAAACCCCAAAAACCAATCAATTTATTTTTACTATTTTTTTTTTTAAAAAACAAACAAATATATATATATATATATATATTATATAATATATATTATATATATATATATATATATATATTATATTATATAAATATATCTATTAAAAGGGGCATCGAGCTGCCACCCTTGCCAATGGACTGTTGTTATTCATACATAAAGGTTGGGTCGGGGCCTGCGGCTTTGACCCAGGACCTTGCCCATGATAAGTACAACCAATTAAAACAGATTTGGTAGGATTGAACCTACGCCGACCATGTTGCCGACCTTCTCGTTGAAGCAGCTCCACAACAAATAACAAAAGCACCCAATTTGTAAACAACGCCACCGAATTACTATCGTTCAAATGAATTTCTACTAAACGCATAATGGATTAAAAATTAATATGGCGCAATGGGTTTTGAACCCATGACCCATGTGGGGGCCCAACACCCTAATTCCATTGGGCTAACCAATATGCTAGGTGGGCAGCCTTGTAAAGTCCACCCAAAAACATTTAGGTAAACTTAGTTCACCATTCAACTGAAGAACAGAGATCAGAGGCCAAATACAAGTGTGCAGAACCAAGAGCTGAGGAGGAACTGCACTTAGGTAGGGCACATTTATTGATACGAGTACATTTCAGGAGAATATTCCCTAGAATATTCCATACAAAATCAATGAGGAATCTAAAAGATTCCCTCTAGGGCAAAATTTCACAGTGACAAAATCATGCCAAGTTTATACTCAAATGAACCATAGTTTCATAGGGAACATGATGGCGTGGTCTGTTTTCTCATCTTAGTAGTAGAATTTCAAGCAACCATCAGTGAGGAATCTTTGCAAAATCTTGAGGAATCTAAAAGATTCCCTTGGATGCTGATTTTGATAGAGGGAGGATGATGCTGACTTTATAGTCAATTTTCTCAGAATTTTGCAAAGAGCACAATTGTGTGCTCGAAATTTTCATCCGAATAATGGATTCTTTTCCCATCTCCAGGAAAGAATCTTTGGGGGAATCTTCGAGATTCCCGAGAGTCCATATTTTGACTGTGTCAGAAAAGTGCCAATTTTATAGTCGTTTGACATGATTTCACGCCATGAATTCAATGGTGCAGTCCATTTCATCAACAAAGATTTACATTTTCAGGCCATCCCCAAAGGTGGAGATATATGATGCAGTGATTCCATGTCTTTCTTTTGATTGCTGAGATGATGATTTTGTTGTTGAGATCCTTGTTACCATTATGTTTGAATGATACTTATATGCCATGTCATGTGAGAATTAATTAGTTTGTCATGCTAAAGGAGGGCCCATTTGAGTGAGAGTTCCTATAGGAGAACGTCTCATGGAGAGACATCCCACTCTAGTTGAGGGAGTTTATCCTTGTAGTGACAAAATAGTGTACCATGTACTCATCATCATCTTGCAACATTTAATGAATCGACCTCCCCACTCTTGACCCCAGGCTCAAAGACGTAACCCACACTAGGTGAACTTTGTTTTCAATGTGTGTACTTTGATTTGATGGTTGTCATTATGTTTCCTCTTCTTTAAAATATGCACATGTGGTTGTTTTATACTATTTCATATGCGATTCTGCTAACATCATAGAAGTAAAAGATCTTGGTTAATTACGATAACTGAAGAGATCTGGATCAAGTCTAGTATCAGAATGATATTCTCACTGATGTGAATTCCGAGTGTGAATGATAGCCAAAGATTGAATGTGCAATAATGGAGGATGATAGATATCTCTACGAGGCCTTCTACTAGATGTCAAACATGGTAGATTCAAGGTATGCATATTATGAGGAGAAGATGGCAACAGAGGAATGAGAGAAAGAAAGAGCAAAGGACGATGCTCCATCTCCATCTTCCAATAACTATTCATCTTCTTCATCGTCTTCTCTTCATTCATATGAGGAGATAAATCATAGCCTTCAAGAAGAGAATGTTGAGTTGAAGAGACTTCTCCGAGAAGAAAAAGAGGAGAAGCAGAGACAACAACTTCAATTATGAGCCACTGAAGAGGCCTTGGAAAATTTGAAGCGTAATGAATTCTTAACAAAGCAATTATCGCCTGTTTCAGAATTGATAGCTGAGGTAAACAATGTTGATCCTTCTTTAGTTTCATTTTCACATGTCTTTATTTCTATTGCAAGCCTTGAGGTACCCATTTCTGAAACTGGTCTGAGACTCCTTACTAAGATGGGATACATTGAAGGAGAGTGCTCAAAGGTAGTAGAAGCCTCTAGGGAATTTTCGAAGCCATCGAAGAAAGAGGATGGTTGGAACCCATCCTAATCTTCCCATGACAGTCCACATTGCAAAGGAAGAGGTAAGGGAAGATCTCATTTCCAATATCACACTAGAGACAATAAAGAAAGGTACAAAAAGTATCAGTATTCTAAAGTTCATTTTAAATACAAGCATATTGTTAATTATGAGAAAATATCATGGCATAGAAAACCATGTAGTATTTGTGGTTTGCATAATCATGTGGTTGCTAAGTGTTGGATGAGAATGGCAGCAAGAAAAAGGATGAGACATGATAGGCCTTCTCCACATCATGGAAGGAAGAAGGTTAAGCAGGTCTAGAGGAATAATACTTTTTTCAATCATTGCAACGAAGGTGGACATCAAAGAGCCATATTTTGGAGGCTCCATCTAGAGCAACGTCTTAAGGACAAAGCACCCATGTAGGAATCGACTGGTGAAAGTGTTCAACAAGTGAATCCGCCATAGGGAGACGAGATAAGAGATGGTTTTACTAGATATAATAGGTTTTCATGGCCACATTTTGTAAATCACGTGCTGCAATATAATTGTAAAAGTGATGATGTGCTTTCCATCACTTATTAAAGCAACGATGATGTTTTTGGCCTTTTTGTTGATATAAGAAATATTGGTTTCTATTATGGTGTACTCTTGACCAAAGAGTGTATGTTATAAACTATTGGAAAGCATGGGGATGCTTAAGTCATGATTGGTCATGTAATTGATAATATAGTTTGTAAATATTGTACTACAGGTTTACAGAGGATGCAGGTGTTGATTCATCACTTAAGGCTCCAAAGAACACGGGTGAAGGAGAAGGAAGTATGACCTGTCAGGACACTTATTGTGTAGACAACGTAACACAGTAGTTGTAGATTACGTTCATGCTTTTGGCAGACCAAAATCTCCTCAGTGGAGAGGAATGATCTAGGTGGCTCTAGAAATGCTCATAATTCAAAAGTGGCTCAAAAAAGGATCAAAATTAAAAGTTCTCAAATTTAATCCAAACTAGAACCAGATCATAGTGCTTGTTGTCCTAATTCCATCAGTTTAAACAATAATCAAATCCAAGTTCATATGACCAAGATATTCGCGGTCAAAGTTTTGGTCAAACGAGGCCCAATGGAAGCCATTAAGGAGGCAACAATTTCGAATTTTCGGGAACATGGATTATGGATGCCAGAAAGGAAGAATTTTTTGCTTCTTTACTTTTTCGAGTAAAATCCAAAAACTGGTCAAAAATGTTTGACTATTTGTTTTTAAGAAACAAAAAATATATATTAAAAGGGGTAGCAACCTGCCACCCCCACTAAGGTATTGTGGTTATTAATACATAAAGGTTGCGTCGGGGCCTATGGCTTTCACCCAAGACCCCATCCACCATTACGATGACCAATTAAAATGAAGCCAGCGGGGCTTGAACCCGCACTGACCATGTGGTCGTCATGCCTGTTATGGCGACTCCATAACAAACAACAAACACGACCAATTTGTAAACAATGCCACCAAATTACTGTCGTTCAAATGACTTACCTCCAAATGCACAATGGATCAAAACTTAATATGACATAGTGGGTTCAATGCCCTAATTCAAACTAGCTAACCAATAGCTCAGGCGAGAAGCTTTGTAAAGTCCACCCAAAAACATTTATATAAACTCAGTTCACCATTCCACCAAATAACATAGATCAGAGGTCGAGTACGAGCATGCGGAACCAGGAGCCGAGGAGGAATTTTTCCTGCAATATTCCATAGAATATTCCATGTAAAATTAGTGAGGAATCTAAGAGATTCCCTAGAGAGAAAAAATTCACAATGATGGAATCACACCAAGTGTATACTCAAATGAACCATAATTTTGTAGGGAATGTGATGGTGTAGTCCATTTCGTCATCTGGGAAGCAAATTTTTAGGCAGTCAACAATGAGAAATCTTTGCAAAATCTTGAGGAATGTAAAAGATTCCCTTGGAGGCTAATTTTTGACAGATGCAGAATGATGCTAACTTTATAGTCATTTTTCTCATAATTTCTGAAGAAGTGGAGTGGTGTGCTCAAAAGTTTCGTCCAAGAAGCGGATTCTTCGCCCATATTTAGGAAGGAATCTTTGAGGGTATCTTTGATATTCCTAAGGGTCTAGATTTTGACGATGTCAGAAAGGGGCCAAGTTTATAGGTGTTTGGCACGATTTTGTGCCATGAATTCAATGGTGTGATCTATTTCATCAAAAAATATTTGCATTTTTAGGCCATCACCAAAGGTGGAGGTATATGATGTAGTGATGCCATGCCTTTCTTTTTATTTTTCGAGATAATTATTTTGTTGTTGATATCCTTGTTACCATTATTTTTGAGGGATACTTGTATGCCACCTCATGTGAGAAGTTATTTGCTTGTCATGCTGAAGGAGGGCCCATATGACTGAGAGTTCCTATAGGATAACATCTCGTGGAGAGACATGCCACTCTAGTTGAGGGAGTTTATCCTTATAATGAAAAAAAGTGTACCATGTACCCATCATTATCTTGCATTGTTTAATGAAGGCTCCTCCCCACTCTTGACACTAAGCCCAGAGATGTAACCCACAATGGGTGATCTCCTTTATCAATGTGTGTGTGTGCTTTGATTTGATGGCTATCGTTATGTTTCCTCTTCTTTAAAGTATGCAAATGTGGTTGTTTTATACTCTTTCACATGCAATTATGCTAACATCATAGAAGTAAAAGATCTTGGTTAATTCTGGTAACTAAAGAGAACCAAAGAAATTATGTTGTGATATTAACCTTTAATGTTGTGTATGCTTATGAGAATTTGCATTGCATATTTTTGTGTTTCTACATGATTGCATGAGCCTTTGTATCCCATGCATGCCTTCTTCATTTTCCAGCATATTAAAGAAATAAATTTGGAAATTCACCAAGAAAAATGGTTTTCATGTGTAGCGATGATCCAGGTGGATATCTGTGGCCACCCACCTCTTCCATTTTCTCAACAATTCACTACCTTATTGGTATTGTTTCTATATTTTTGGGGTCCCAAACTTCGGGGTCCATTTTGAGGCATAAAAACTATTTTTTGGTGATTCAAGGGAGTAGGGGTTACCATGGTATTCCCTAGACCCAATCAAAATTTGTATTCGTCATATAGTTCTTTCTAATGAGCTATAATGTGTGCCAAATGGATATTGTATGCCCCTAGGAAGTTGATGTACCAACTTACCACCTCAGGGCCCACAAAACTTTTAGTGTTTCATCTTTTAGGGTTAGGATTTTTTACCTCTAGGGTTATTTATTTATGTTAAATGTGTTGAGTATGTTGGTAATTATTGTCATCGACGTCAAGCCTAGTCATTTATGTTAATTGATTTAAATTTTAGGTAGGATCTTGTTAAGAAGTCATGAATGATGCTTATGATGTTAGTGATGTATTGGTTGTTTTTAATAATGGTGTTTTAATTTTATGATGACTTGGTTGTTTGTTGAGTAACCTATATTTGAAGGAATTTCATCTATAGGTACCTTGTTCAAAAGAGCATGAAAACCATTTGTTTTGATATCCCTCTCATATATTTTTCTAGTGATATATGGCACTTAACCTAATTCCCTATGAAGGAAGAAAAAATTGTGTTTTCAATGTTGGAATCCAAGCATGATTTGATATGAAATGGTTCCACCTTCTCTGGCCATCTAGGGGTCAAGCTTGATGGATAATTTCTCAAGAAGGTTGATGGTTGGATGACCAAGTTGGTCTTGTCTTTCACAACATAGCTTGACATCTAGGGTGCAAGAAGGTTAACACTAATCATATAACAATTGAAATTTGGATGTTGGATTTCCCCACACCAAAAATAAGTGTAACCCAGTACGACATGGGAATGCACATAGATCTAGAAGGTAGAGATAGGTAATAGTTTGATGATGTGGTACACTGAGGTGAGGACATGTGCTAGGTGGATTTTCCCTTTTTGGTTGGCTAACTGACCCTTTTTTAATTAACACATGGTGGTGATGTGGCATGACAAGTGGCAGACAATGAAATGGTAGCCTTAGATGCCATAAAACACCACATGGTCATGACACGTAGTTGTGGTGCCACATTTCACAATAGTAAACCACCCAAGTCAAAATTTGAACCCCTGCTCATTAAAGTTAAGATAGATTGGGGGTCTCAATGTGACCTCTCTTCCATCCATTCGATTAGATAACAGGATCATGGGGTTTTTTTTTAAAACTTGGTGGATGTTTAATTACACACAAAACAAAAATAAGACCCCCTCACTCTATTAAAGTTAAAATAGTTGTGGGAGGGTGGGGGGCGAGGGGGGGGGGATGTGACCTTTCAACCATCCATTTTGATTATACCACTCAGGTAGTCATATTTAACAAATCTAACATTTGGTGTTTCATATACCGAGATCAAAATTTGGTGTCTCAGACACCAAATTCAGTTGAAGGCTTAGGCTTAAGTACTTGGTCTTAGCCTGTGGTCATATTCCCAAGGTCATATGTTCTAGGGAGCATGAATTATAGGGGCTACAAGATGGAAATTTGGTAATGATGGGCACTAAATTTCACTTAAAAATACTGAATGTATTAAATTATTATAGAGAAAAATTAAATTAGTCGTGTATATAAAAGGTAGGAAAACAATGTGAAAATAGGTTTTTTCCCATGTAATTCGAAGAGTTGTAGCTACTATTAACACGCAGAAGCACAAAAGACTCAAATATAATGAAGAGAAAAGAGGGAGTTTAGCAACAGAGAGAAGAGAAGCAAATTTGAGACAAAGATAAAAGTTAAGTGTTGGTTAAATGCCAAATGTGAATATTAGGAGCAATAATGAGTTTTATATATATATATATAAAGCATTGAGAAATAAGTTATGCAAAACAAATTTAATTAAGAGTATATTAGAGAGGGAGACAATATGATTGGCTGAGGAGCCTTAATTGAATTAGAGAATTAGAGAGAATGAGGTTGTTGTAAAACAAAGATCAAAGAAGATATTTAGATATGAGATTTAAATGTCAATGATATTTCCATTAAAGAGCCTCAAATTTCAGTCTAAAAATATATGTAATAATGGATCTAATAGGCTGAGGAAGTAGGTACTTATATATCAGGGGATTGGGGTCTCCTTCAAGTTGGTGCTTGTAAAAATTACCGAGTTGGTGCTTATAAAGAAAACGATATTGGAGCCTCATGTAGGTTGGTGCCTACTTAATTTGATCTAATTTGGATTTGTTTCTTGAATTTACATCATAATAAAAAAGAATTTGTGGTTTTCTCCTGTATAGGTTTCCACATAAACAACTTGTGTTCAAAATATATGGGATTGGTGTACTTTTGCATTCATTAGAGAAATTTGGAGGTCTAAAATGGGCCTCAAAACAAAAATGTACAAACAAAATAAGCTTTATAAGAACCAAAAGGATTCAATATGATGATGTCAAATATGGGGGATAATTCACCATTTTTGGAGTTAAAAAATAAATAAATAAATAAATAAAATAAAAATAAATAAATAAATAAATTCAACTCATATTCTGAGTGAGAGTACTCATTAGATACAAAATTTAATTCCTCATCCAAGGAGTACCCATGTTGCATACTTTCAATTGACCTTTCTACATGAAAAAAGAGAAATACATGAAAAAATATGACAACAATTACATTTTTTCATGTATTTCTTATTTTTCATATACCAGGGTCCATCGAAAGTATGCAACATGGGTACTCCTTTGGTGAAGAATTAAATTTCGCATCTAATGAGTGATCCTACTTGGAATATGAGTTA
Source organism: Pinus taeda (assembly GCA_000404065.3). Taxonomy (NCBI): domain Eukaryota; kingdom Viridiplantae; phylum Streptophyta; class Pinopsida; order Pinales; family Pinaceae; genus Pinus; species Pinus taeda. The sequence continues at coordinate 12,177 of APFE030482109.1, forward strand.
AACCATAGGGAGACAAGTTGAAAGTACGAGTTGACAATTTACTTTTTTCTTTCTTCCCTCTATAATTTGATGATGTAACCTTCATCTTATTTTATTATTTCCATTATTATTTTTTAATATTCCTTAGGAGCCCCATTTTAGACCTCAAAACGTCTCTAAATTTGAATGAATTTATTTGGCTAAATAATTGTTAAAAGTTTCAAAATAATGATTCACACCGCCCTCCTCCTCAATATTTCCCTGGTTTCCAATGATCAATATCAAAGAAGGTTCCTTAGTAGTAGTCTAAAAACTAGAAGGCAGATCAAAGACATGGCTAACTAGGATGGAATTTCACCAACAAAGATCTTCCATTCACTAGAACAAATTATGCACTTTGGAAGGTAAGAATGAGAACTTACATAATGTCTCTTGGTGCGTATGTTTGAGATGTAGTGTTGAATGTATATAAAAAAATAGATGTATTAGTTGATAGAGATGATAAGCTTGAATTTGCTTACAATTCTAAAGCAGTTTTAGGTGGTTTTCCTGAACCTAAGTTGGTTAAAGTCATGCACTATAAAACAACCAAAGAAATATGGCATAAGTTAAGGAGTTGATATGAAGGAAATAACAAGGAAAAGAAGTTCAAACTTCAAGTTTATAAAATACATTTTGAATAATTGAAAATGAATGAGGACGAGGATATCTCCAAATTTTTCCTTCACATGGATGAAATAGCCAACACCATAAGAGTCCCTGATAAACTTGTGGATGATTTCTTCATAGTTCAAAAGGTGTTGACATCTCTTCCCACTATATTCAATGCCAAATTATCATCCATTGAGGAGATGAAAAATTTCAACACACTAACATTAGATCAATTGCATGGAACATTGACTCCTTATGAAATGGGAACCTTAAAAGGAAGATGTACATCAATGGAGGGAACCTTCAAAGCTAATAATAAGACCAAAAAAGATCAAGAAGACTCAAAATATGCTTTTAATGAAGAAGAAGCCAAGTCTGTCAAAAGATTGAAGAGAGGATCCAATGAATATAGGTATGTTTCCCTCCAAATGTTTCAATTGTGGAAAACTAGGTCACTATGCATTTAAATGTCCACATAAGAAAGAAAAGAATGAGTATGACCATAAAGAGAAGGATAAATATAGGAAAGTAAAGAAGGAAACTAGCTTCAAGAAGAAGAATTTATATACCCAATACGACACCAATTTGTTAGAAGATGAAGAAATAATGAATGACTTCATGTTCGTGGCTATAGAAACCTAAGATTAAAGGAAATATGTTTATTACTTAGATGATGAACAATTTGTAGTAAATATGGAAGGAGAAGTAGTTAGTGCCTTAAAATAAATACAAAGGATAGAGAAAAATAGTGAGAATAAAAAAGAGCAACTAGTTAAATATGGAAAGGGAGAGAAAAAATCTGAAGATTGGTCACTTCTTCTTCTAAAAGTAGAGTTGTAGGAAGCAAATAAGATTGAAGACACATTGTTACAACAACTGAAAGAGAAGAGAGAGGAATGTGAAAATCTAGAGGAAGAGGCAGTGTCCCTTAGAAAAGAATTAGAAAATACTCAGGCACATCTCAACCAAAATATGAAGTTTATTAAATGATCTAACAAATTGGATTAAATTGTGAGTATTCTAATATCCCCTCTCATAAATACTATCTTGGGCTAGGAAGGAGAGACAAGCTCAAAGAAACTTGAAGGCACATAACCAATCAATTTCACTAGAGCAATAAAAGCATGTAATATCAATGGAATCCATGGAGATGATCACAAACAACAACAACAAAAAGAAGAACATGAAAACAAGGTAATAAGAGACATTAATAAAACTCATGGGCAACGAATAAGTACAAGCTAAAACCATTCAAATAAGCACAAAGATCAAGTGAAAAATTAGGAAAGAACTTGTTTCCCTCAAGGAGAAAGTGATCAAATAATTAGTAAATCATATCCTCAAAGGAAAATTCCTCCCAAGCACCGAAATATTTTCTATGGTTAATTTTATTCATCTATAAATTTTGGGCATAAGGTTGTGAGATAAAGATAATATATTCAAAATAATTAGATAATAAATAAAAGAAATAATTTAATCATATCAGTTAAACAGAGATAACAAAGTTGTAAATTCGCATAGGAATACACCTAGGGACAACAATCCTTTTGCTAATTTATTTGATTTTATTGAACATTATAAATTTCATAACTATGGACATAAGGTTGCTAGTTGTAAAACTAACAAACTTTTCTCTACTCCTCAGATCAAGAAGGTACAAGAAGAAGCCAAATCATGGAATTAGAAAAAATCAGAAAGGGAAGAAGAATGTGGCATGGTCTTATATGCTCAAAACCAAGGCATCCATTAGTCTATGGAAAGTGGATGCTCCAAACATATGATTGGAGATATGAGTACCATTTTTTCATTAAGAGAAGATAATGTTGGAAGTGTTACTTTTTCTAATGATGCTCCAAATAAGATAATGGGAAAAGGTATAATTAGCTTGGTCAGTTGAAGAGGCAAGGGTCATAACTTTATTTTTATAGATGGACTCAACACAACTTATTGACTATGAGTCAAATGTGTGACCAAGGGTTACATGTCACCTTTAATTCCAAATGAAGTGGAATAAAATAACCAAACAAAAATAAAGTAGTGGCAAAGGCTATAAGAACACCAAGTAATGTATACATTACTAAATGAAGAAAACAATAAATGATATTTGGGTATTCTTGATGAGAGATGGTTATGGCACAAAAGGTTTGGACACTTAAAATTTGATCAAATAGTGAAGCTCAGAAAAAATGAAGTTGTAAGGTACTTGCCATAAATTTCAAGGCCAAGAAATACAATTTGTAAATCATGGCAAATTTGAATGTAAGATCAATTTCCCTTCAAGACAGAAGAAAAATCATTTACCAAGCCTCTACAACTCATTCATATAGAATTATGTGGGACTTCAATAACTTAGACCCCAAGTGGTGAGTGATATTTTATGTTGAATATTGATGATTATACCAAACTAACTTAGGTTGCAATTTTAAAGGAGAAATTTGAGGCGTTTGATCAGTTTAAAGTCTTCAAATCTCTGGATGAAAACCAAATTGATTGTAAATTAATGTTTCTAAGGTTAGATAGGGGTGTGAAGTTTAATTGAAATGGGTATGATAATAATTTTTGTGAAGAACATGTCATAAGATGATAATTCACAATTGCAAAACCCCACAAAAAAATAGTGTCGTTGGGAGTTAAAATAGATCAGTGAATAAATGGCTATAGCTATGTTGGAAGAAAGAAATATTCCAAATGATTTTGGTCTGATGTTTTTCATACAAGAGTCCATATTTTAAATAAATCACACCTTAGGACTAATAGTGACAAGACTCCCTATGAATTATGGTATGGAATACTAACCTCAATAAAGCACTTCAAAGTCTTTGGTAGCAAATGTTACATCAAAAATAATGATGAAAATCTTGGTAAGTTTGAAGCGAGAGTTGTGAAGGAATTTTTTTAGGATATTAAACTAAGGGGAAATGATATAGATATTATGATAAAATATTATACAATATTATGATAGATTTTATGTAAGAATGGATGAGGATTTACCTCTAAAATGCAAGCAGCCAAGATTTATCAACCCACCTAATTAGACCAATAGTGAAAATGAAGATGAGCCACTTGAGGAATCAAGAGGAGGAGAATAAGAAGAGGTAGCTTATTCTCACCCAAAACCCCCCTCAAGCTATGTACAAAAGCATCACCATGGAAATCAAATTGTTGGAAATAAGGAAACAAGAGTTCAAACTGGAATAAAGCTGATAAATACTTCTAGTCAAACACACATTGTTATGATGTCATTAATTGAGCCCAAATATTTCTCTCAAAAAGTAAATATATGCATTGGATAAAAAATATGAATGATTAATTATAATAAATTGAGAAAAATCAAACTTGGGAATTAGTTCCAACGCCACATAATAAAAGTGTCAATAGCATAAAATAGGTCTTTAGGATCAAATTAAATGAGGATGGACAAGTTGTTAGAAATAAGGCCAGATTATTATGTAAAGTTTATGTTTAGGTCAAAGGAATAGATGTTGAAGAATTTTTTTCTCCAATAGCAAGGTTAGAGGTAAAAACAATTATTCTATGATTTTCCCACCACAAGAATTTCAAAGTATATCATATGGATGTAAAATCAACATTCTTGAATGGGAAGTTGAAGAAGAGGTTTATATCAAACAACTTAAATGTTTTTAATCGTTAGACCATCCTAAGGAAGTGTGAAGGCTAAAAAAATCATTATATGGGCTAAAGAAAGAACCTAGGGCAATGTATTCAATATTAGACAAACACCTAAAATGTCAAGGCTTCAAAGTGGGGAAAGCTGATAGTAATTTGTATCTCAAATACGAAAATGAAAATATTTTAGTTATTATTGTTTATGTTGATGACATAATATTTGGTAGTGATGCAAATGTATTTAGCCAAAAGAATTCAGTTGAATTTGAGATGTTTACGCTTGGGGAACTTCCATTTTTCCTTAGTTAACATATTACACAATTAGCAAAAGGCATGTTGATTTCCCAAGGCAACTACCTTAAAGAAATGATGAAGAAGTTTGTAATGGAGGAGTGTTCACATGTTAGTACTCTGATGGTCATTTATTCTAAGCTAAGAAAGGATTATGAGTCACCAGAGGTAAATCAAACAATATTAGCATTAATTATTGGAAACCTCTTGTACCTAATAGCCTCAAGGGTAGACATTATGTGAGTTGTTGGTGCAGTTGCAAGGCATCATTCAGCCCCCAAAAACATTCATCTCTTAGTTGCCAAGATAGTTTTTAGTTATTTAAGAGCCATATGGACTTTGTTCTATGGCATCCAAAGGGAAAAAAACTTCTCTTTCATTTCACATATATGTTTATTGGGATGGAAGTGTATATGATAGTAAAAGTGAAAGTGGTGGTGCTTTATTCCTAGGGAATTCTTTGGTGGTTTAGTTGAGAAAAAGACAAACTTCTATCTCACCTTCTACTATTTAAGTTGAGTACATAGTAGTTGCAATAAGTTGAAATTAAATTTTGTTGATGAAGTGAATACTATAATACATGAACGTAACTTATGATCAACCCATTCCCATTATATGTGATAACACAAGTGCTATTAATATATCCAAGAATATTGTTCTTCACTTAAAAACCAGGCATATCCCCATAAATTACCATTTGATTAGAGAGAAAATGTTTGATAAGATTGTGAGGTTGGAGTTGATATCCACAAAAGAACAAGTTGTTGATATTTTCACCAATCCTCTTTCTTAAGGGCCCTTTGAGTACTTGAGGCAAAAGTTGGGATATGTCTCACTCATCTCTTCACTAGTGTTCTTCACCAACAAAGTGGGAAACTTTCCAAATATGTTTGAGGATAGTTGTATGGTTAAAGAGAATAAAAGATACCAAGCTCAAGGGGAGATTTAATATGAACAAGAGTAGTAAAACTTTTAGGGAAGCAAAGCACAAATACAAGGACAATGAAATGATAGTTTTTCACGTCTCATAAGTTTTCCTTATTTTTCTTCCATTGGTATCAATTGATTTAAGTGGAAGAAACCATTATTTTAAGCAACAATTAAAATTAATGGCCTATTATATCCAAAGTAGGGGAGCTAGCTAAAGCCCTTTTCCATTGATGTCAAAAGGGGAGAATGATCGACCATTGGAACTGTTATAGCAAAATCTTGCACAACTAAAATGTCAATATTATAAAAGAAAACTCTAGCACATGATCAAACTTACAGAGTTTGATACATTTGTTGGCAGCTCTACAAGAAGACGACTTTTTGGATTCTTGAAGATGATAAGAATGTGGTAGCACAAACAACTTCATAATTCTATTAAATAACCTTGTGGCAACAATGGTGATAATGAGAGACATTGAAAGGAGAACTATAAAAGTGAAGGGTACTTGTTGAACTTTGGAAAGAAGAAGATAAAGGAAAGTAATCTCATTGAGTGGTCTAAAAAATGTTTGGTGCAAGTAACTTCCTTGATGCATATTTTCCCGCAAGAAAATTCTTTTATATACTCTTCACAAGTATGTTGAATTTGTTTCAAATTCATTGGGGGAATAAAAGAGAAAGCAATGGTTATAATTTGTTATGAAAAACATTATAATCTCAAAATTTTGTTTCATGATAATCACCAAAGGTGGCGTCGCCAAAAGTATAGGTTTCATGGTGACATGTAAGGTATATCACGAATAATGATTATAATGACATATAGTGACTGCCACCATTTCATATGAACAACAACAATTTATGGTGATAGGCATTTCATGGTCATCAGTATTGATGCATATATATGGTTTCATTCATTAACTGTCACCATTTCATATTTTGGTGAAGGTAAAAAAATGTCACCATAAGCTCATTCGTGATGGTCAAAAGAGTCTTCATCACCAAAAATTGATCTTCACCATTCCACATAAATATCAGGGCATAATGGAATCGAATCACCAACCTCCGTCTTGTAAAAAATGTGCTCTTCCATTGAGCTAACACCCTTCAATAAAAAGTGACTTTGAAATGTAACCACTAAACAAAAGTTAAAATTGTAAGCACAAATTTTGGCTAATATATTTTACCTCAACAAAATATCAAATCGGTATTCCAACACTTCGAAATCCACACCAAGCATGAGTATCTAAAGATGAAATTGCATATATATAAGGAAAGATCTCTCTATCTCTCAATGATAACTATGTCCTCCCACAAGTACTTCAACTAGAAAAGGGTTGTGAAGAGAAAAACCTCACAACAAAAAGAACTACATAAATATGCTTCATCCCCCCTCTACCTTTATAGAATAGATCTAGGGGAATAAAAAACGATCCATAGATAATAGCATTAGCGATTTCCCCAAAATTTTAAGTTGAAAAAGTTGTTAATTTTTTTTTAAACATAAACTTTACATTAATCGCAAAAAAAATGTTGATAACCAAAACACATCAAACCAAGACTTGATATTCGTTCACAGGATTCATCAAGATTTCTGCTCAATGGGTTTTTATTTTATCTTCTGAAGATTCACATAAAAAAAGTTACAGCGAAAATGCCACGATAACATGTTTGAAGCCATAAAATCCCTACTAGAGGAGGATATAAGGGTCACATTTTATATGAATGTCTTGAGTTGAGAGGGTCCTCAAAAAGTGAACATTGAAGGGATTTTAGGAGAAAAAAAAATATTATTAATTATTGGCTATTCAATGACCACAAACAATTATGAGTTCCATCCCGCAACCCCATAGGATTTTAGCCTACTAACTGGGGTTACTAACTTCAAACACAAATATCTCTCAAGTTATGAAGAATTATGTGGCATGCCATATATGAACAGAAACATATCGATGAGTAGAATCAATCTAGAATATCCTTGACTCATAATAGAGCATTTTGTCAATTCAAAATGACCATGCAAGATCGAGGTAGCCCCTAGTGCTGCTTGGGTTGACATCAATGACAACCATTGATCAGCAGTTACAGCTACCTTAACTAGGTTGGTTGGTCAAGTGACTTGCAATGCATAATCAACTTACTTTCACAATAAACTTTACTTCATCAACTATGTTGACTAGGCCCTTCTCCACCAGCTTTTTTTTCTCAGGGCTCCGATTAGCATATAAAAATCCCTTTGAGAATTATATGAGTAAATATGGGGTTTGAGTGGGAAGGATAAAACAAGACCCTTCACTTACCCCACCTCAATCCCTTCTCCTCTCTTCTCCTATTCTATTTTTTATTTAAAACAACTAATTATTTTATTTTCATTTTCCATTAGGCTTTTACATTTTCATTGCTTTTAATATTTTACCTAATCTTCTTTAATTGTCAGATTGAGTTGTAGCGATTGAGTCATACAACCATTTGAGTGTTTGAATTTGTTTAAGATCCAAGCAACAATAATGTGTCAAAGAAATTGTGTCATGATAAATACATAATTATAGAGTAGTAGTAGTAACATACCGCACATTGGATGTATTTATGAATGGTCTTAGGGTAACACTCCCTCACACTTCCCTTACCTAGCTTCACATGACATCACATGTGGTTGCCTCACATCACATCATATGTGACACAAACCAACACAAGTGTTCATGTTATTAAGGATATTGTTGATGAAGCTATTTAAAAGACAAGAGTATGCTATATTTATTTTTTTTAAACATTTTAAAAAATATTAAACACATTAACCATCTTAATATCTTACTTACAAGAGTGAAATTTAGGTGAAAAGGATAACACTCCATCATGAAAAAATTAGAATTAATTTATACATTAATGTATATTATATTTATGAAATAATTCCCAAATGGGGGTGGGAAAACGAAATGAAATCATGTTTTAGGGTTGCCTCTCATCTCAGGTGGTTTCCATGTGGGGAATTAAGTTTGGGTTAAGGTGACAATACCATTTTTGTTTAACTTCTCCAGAAACAAGTTAGCAAATGTTAAATGTTGCTCTAGGTAAAGAATTAATTGTTGAAAGTTGGGCGATGAATGTTGGGCATAGGGAGAGAAGTAAGGCCATAAACGAGAACGATGCATGCTAGCCTGGGTGTTGGTTCAACTCGCAAAGCGTAGACACCGACTGTTTAGAAGTAGTGTGGCTCAAAATTTCCTTTTAGATCAACACTTGGGACTTGTTGCGGTAAAACACAATCCCCTCCATTATTGACTTGTTTACTTCAAACAATGGGGACCCTTTCTACAAAGTGTTTAGCTAAACGCTTTTTAAGACTTTTATTATCCTACAATTTTCTTAATTTTTCATTTCTTTAGATTCTTGTTTTGATTGCTTTGTTGAGATCGCAGCGCTTCAGTAGGCCCTAGGCACTGATGTAAGGTTCAAGTTTTCACCAATGCTTAATACTATCTAGTCTACATTGTACTCCCATAATAATAAGGCAAGAAAGCGGAAAAAGCAAGTACAAACCATCTTATCCGGGATTCCCTTGGTGGTCTATCGTATATAAGATAAGATTACGGTTGCATTTAGGAGTTTCCTCTCAATCTGAATCGGTTGAAGAGGAATTATTCCCTGAAGCATCAGTCGAACTAACATATCAAGTTTATCTCGAAACAACGGATTCCTCACCCTCAGGAGCCCGAAGTAACTCATCCTCATCAGCCCCAAGCCAAGTAACGAATCCGAATGCCTATCTCCAGCCGAATTTGTTTCATAAGACTTATCAGAAGAAGCAATTGGATAAGAATCATACGCTGAATGAGCAGACGAATCGATCGAGGGTCCGAAGGAGATGCTTACACAAACGAACAGAACCTAACTCTACTTCTTTTTTTCTTTCTCCTGCTGCTATCCTCACAACAGGTCAGTCAATATCAGTAGTGGTCCTCTTGCTTAGCGGAGTCAGCCCTTAATGGACAATGATAGGCAGACCAAATATTTCACATCGCAGTCTAAGCGTGCTTGCGCACCGGCACAGCAGAATTAGAATCCGCTGGCTCAGATGAGTGGCTCACTTCCTTGAGAAGGGAGAATGACCTTTGAATAAGCTAATAACATAATTTCATAGATAACGGAGACTCTTTCTTTTCTGAGGAACGAATCTTCGTAGCTCAATAGCAAGCAAGCTCTCGGCACTTACTTACTGATGAGGAAAAAGGATGGAGACCGCCCTTCTTTCTTCACTATCTGGCTATCGAGAAGAGAAAATGTAGCTAAGCATAAAGCTAATCAACTTCAATGTAGGGGAGTCAGTCAATAGGCAGAAAAGTCACCCAAGGGAAGATCATGTCACTAAAGACCAAGCCACGAGCTAGCTCAATTAGAACGAAATTAGGACTAGATGAACCAGAATCGGATGTGTGATATACATATGAAATAAATCACTTTTAGTACACCAATCGGAAAGAGAAGAAGGGATGCTTTCTATCATTCCAGTACCACTGTCCAATCAGTGAGTCAAGCCTGTCTTCCCTTTCAAAGGAAAGGCGATCCTGTATGTCCAAGGGGCAAAGGGTAGAAAGCCAGGTCTCTTTGACTCTCTTTCCGAGAATCGGATCTTGTCTTAATTACCAAATCGGATGTTATAGAGTTATTTCCCTCTCGAGCTAGGCACCTAAAAGCGGAAGGAAACTTATTGACCGTAGATGCACTTTCTTTTATGGGATAACTTGAATAGGGAAGCCTCACTAAGAATGAAGAGGATCTCTCATTCCTTTACCGGTCTGTCAAAGACTTTCCTTTCCTAATTCTCTTCCAATTGTGCTCAACCTCTTTGAATCTCCTTTCTCCATCCCCTTCTTTGTCTACCACCCTTTCCAAACCAAAGAACCCCTAGCCAACTGGTGAATATGATATGGCCATCGTTGTCCCCTTCGAAAATCACCCCGCTCCTGCCTTACGTCCTTGCTTTTAAGAAAGCCCAGTCTCGGATCTCATCCACCAAGTCTTCCCTCAATATCCCGGAGAAACCCTCTTTTTCAACCTTCAAGCTCCAGACTGGACCAAGTGCTTCCAGTAGAATTCTGTGATTGTGATAAGATGGCCAAAACCTCAAAAGGAATGGCTTAACTGGATAGAGCGTATGGAGAGTGATGACAAGATTGTGGAGATTTGGAAGAATGTTGGCATCTAGGAATGCATTCCATTTTCCAAGCAAAATATCCTCATGGATCGCTCGATGACCACTGCAGCCCTTTGCTTCTGGAGCACATCTACGAAGACCTTTGACTTCGGCTGTGGGCCTATGGGACCTTCGGTCATGGACGTGTCCTCGTTGACTAGCTTGCCATCCTACGGACTGGATGTGACTGTGGATATGTTGACTACTTCGAGTGATGTGAAATTGAATGCGAATAATGCACATATCTCTTTCGGCTCCTACACTCGTAGGGAGATGGGGAAAGGTGAGATTCGAAATTGCATAAGTGATCACTAAAACTTCTATCTGTCTGAAATTCCGAACAAGTCTTTCGGTGAAATCTAGCTTACCTTGCCCTTACGTGGGATAGGACGTAAAACCACCTGACCGAGTGATTCGGTTTCGGTTGGAAGCTTGGAGGGCTCGGACTCAGCAAGAGATAGGAGCTCTTTTGGGCTTCTTTAGCTCCACCCTTTTCTCTTAGATGAGAGTAAGCCCGCCTAAAAAAAATGAGAAAAAAAGGGAGGTGGAGCCGAGTGGAAATGTTCAACACTACTACAAAAAAAGAAAAAAGAGTCTCGGTCGGTCGCCCTGTAGCCAGTGCCTAGCTTAGCTCCGAAGATTGACGAGAAGACTGCCACTGTACATCTTTCTTTCAAAAGATGAGAACATGCCCTTTACTAATATAATTCAAGGTAAGGCAAAAGCAAGAGTGAAACTACGAGCTAAAAGCGAGTGTGCTCCTATTATAAGATAATACGATACCACCTCCCACTTTTGGCGCACCTGTTTGATGAGCTAAGCCTAAGCGCCCTATAAGTCAAAAGCTAGCCTTACAACTAAAAGCAAGGTCGAAATCAAGCCCTCTTTTTCCTGTGCTTTACTAGTAGGGCTAATGAACGACCCTTTGATATGTCATTCCCAGTTCAGCCGGGTCTGATTAGAAATGCTAAAATGAGTGGAGCGAAGGGCTTTAGAGGGAAAAAGGGGGTGGGGGCGAGCTTTAATTGAAGTAGGGAGTCAATTAACAACGAGGCTGTAGTTTACTAATAAGGACTATTGCGACTAATCTAGCTACCCCGAAGAGAAGGAAGGCCACAAACAAGAGCATATTTTTTAGATATCCCACAATTAGAGCTATTAGCTTAGCTGGAGTTTTGCTTGGCCGACTGAGTACAGAACGCTAGCTCTCTCTACTTTAACACTTCGTTCACTACTGGCCCGGAGTCAGAAATGCCACCTTAAGGCACTAGCTAGTTAGAAGGATTTGAACTATTACTGAACCGGCCTTTGAGACGAAATGAACGAAAGCAGGCAACATGAGTATGCTACTTCTTGCGAGAATCCATTCTAATGGTTTGTCATGTTCCTACTCCAACTCCTGCGAGAATGGCCCTCCCTACTACAGACTATGCTCGGAAAGTCGGTGATAAGCAAGAAAAGAAGAGAAGAATTTGAAATAAGAAAAGAGAAGTCCCGAGAAGTACTTCACTTATCCTTTCTCTAGTAGTTCTTCTCCTCCTTCCTCACTATGCTTCGCTTGACTTGAGTTGGGAAGAGTCATATTCATATTCCTTTTATAAAACTCCCCATAATGCTTGTATTCCCTTACAGAACGGAAGGAACGGTTCCCCTACTCGCTTGCTAATGGACTATAGCCGGAACAAAGGCATGGATTATATACCAAGTCTTTCCTATTCTCCCAGTCTTGCAGTTGTCAGCTTCTTAGCTTTGGTTTTACCCCCTTTCTCTAATAATAAGGTAATCTTGTTTGTCTTCGGGCTTTCGAGTTGGATATCACCATATACTAGTGCTAGTGCGGGTGAAAGCCTTTATGGGAGACGAAGGAATCATTGAGGGCATTCCCGGTCTTACAGTGCATTCATGCAGCAAGATTAAGATTGAATGGACATAGAGGGAACGAGGTCTAGTTCAGTTTTCAGGGTGAAAGCCTCTCGAAAAAGGCTTAGCCATTTCCTAGCAACACAAGGCAGGGTAGAAAGGCGAGAGGAGCTATAGTAGCTACATGAAACCAAGTCATTCTTTCTAGAATACTTGCTGGCATGCGAGACGAGACTGGAATCAAGGCCAAGGGCAGGAACTCTACCAACAGGACCAACAGGAACCCTATAATCAACCAATAGGCCAGGAGCAAGGATTCCGGAAAGTGAAATTCGATATTGCAAGTGCAAGTCGACGCTACTGATATGAAAGTGAAAGTGGAGTTAAAGCTGGCTCTAAGCAGGATCCAAAGACGTGAAAATCCAGTTCCAATATGGATATAAAAGTGTAGTTCAATCGTCGAAAGTGATATCTCTTTTCTTTTTTTTGAGTTCGGTCTTCTTTTCTCTTTTGAGTCAGGTTCTTAAGACAAGACAGGAAATCGGGTTTTCTGAATATCTCTCTCTTCCGGCCTATTAAGTAAAGTAAGTTAGTTCGAGATCGAAACTGGACCTGAGAGAGACTAGACTTCTAGTAACAGTAGGTGCGCCTTCCGTTGAGGAGAGTTGTTCACAAGCAGTGGTTATGAGCTCTTTCTTGTTCCAGTTCAGAAGAGGTAATTCCTTCAGTTGCACTAGTGGATTGAATAACCTTTTTTTTAGTTCCAACAAAGTGCATGTGTTGTTGGTTAATAAGAACACGAATTTTGATACGCCGGAGGACTGATACTATAAGTAGGACAAACACCTTAAAAGAGAAATGAAAGGCATTTGTCCACTTATCCAAGGAATCTCTTTCTTGGCATTTGTATTTGAGAGAGAGAGCTATTCTTAGGTCAGTTCCTTCAGTAAACTTATTTGGTAAGTCAGAAGTGAACTTTAGGTAAGTAAGTAGTCCTGTATGAAATTCATAAAACATTCATATCTGGTACTTGAGGAGGTCAATCTTAAGTGTTGGAAGCTACTGCTAAGGTACTCCCCCTCATCTATAAAAGATAGGCAATTGAGAGAGAATAGGGCGATAGCGATAGACATGGGAACTGAAATAGACTAAAAGATGACTTCCGTAGAGGGGAGGGGAACCCGCTTAGATAGGGCGATAGCCCAGTTTTTTATTGAATATCCTTTCCTGTGTTTGTCTTGTATTGAGGTATACCGAAGATATGAGTAAAAGTAGGTAACAGAAGGGGAGGGATTTCTGTTTTTTATTAGTGAGGGAAAGCAGCTTTCATTTTATTATATAGAATGGTAGGGATTTAAAGAGTAGGCGGTTCGTATCTTTTTATGACCCCCAAAAGAATAAGTAGGAGGATAGGCAGAGCAAGAGCTCGGGAAGTCTACCCGGGCAGGCTTCTTCATTCATCCATTTAAGTCAAGAGCGGGCTTCTTCCCTTATATAGGACGACATAGATAGAACGTCCTTCTTTGATCCATTCATTGATCGCATCCCCTTTGCCCCTTTCTTCTTATTAATAAGATAGGCTTCCAAACCTTTTGAATCAAAGTGGAGTAGGTTGATTTCTAAATCTTTCTCTGATTCTAGCCGTGTAGTGGATCCGGCTTGAGTCGGCTAAAAAGAGGTGTTTGTGGCCGGGCTTCTTTCGCTTGACTATTTAACTTAATTAGGAGAGAGATTTTGGGTGCTGAACCAGAGAAAGGTATCTCTGTTGGTTTACTTCCAACGGGCTCAAAAGTAGCAATTCCTGTCAGTGAGGGATGGAATCACATATGAATAAGAGAGTCTTAGTAGACCCAAAAGTAAGAAAAGAGGTCATCCTTTGTTGAATGCATTACATGCTTAGTAGCAGTTCCTCGATCGCAAGCCGATATGTATGCTTTCTAATAGGATCCCGGCCAAACCATGTTCACTCGGATCTTGTCACTTCTGAATTGCCCAAAATCGGATGGTTCACACTACAAGTACAGTTTGACATCGGCTGGCATTCTTTCTTTTACAATAACCTTTCCTTCTTTCTGACAGGAGGTATTATAATAATATAGTTGTCGACCAGTAAAGTAAGTCAAGCAAGCCAGTTCGGTAGCTGTCCAACGGGCAAAGGCTTCTTTCTTTAGAGTGCTGCCCGTCCCCTTCTTCATTCATTTATTTAGGCCCGACTAGGAGTGGATCCAGGGAACTTGGCTCGGGAACAGCTTCTTACTAGTAGGGGCTAATCATAGTAAGAGAGTCCAATCCCTGAAATAGAGCTTAGTCTCTCCCCATAGTAGTATATTAGTAAAAGGCGTAGATTATGACTTGATCCAATAGAGTCAGAACACCTTTATATCTAAAAGAAATGGTGCTCGATGAAACGATCCAAAATCCACACTATGCTGAGGGCTGGGGGGAGAGCTGCTCTGCGAAGCTAGGCATTCAGTGTTCTTATGGAGGAACCATAGACGAAAGAGAATAGAAAGGGCCTTCAAAAAAGAGCGAGGGAGTGATGAGCAACCTTAGTCTATATGTTGCTTGTGAGCCGCCAAGTACCAATCTCGCAACAGTACTGGCGTAAAAGGATCGGTCCTTCACCTGCCGATCGTTCGCGAGTCGAACGCGCTCTCTTGCCACGCCTTTCACTCACTTGCTTGAGTCGGACTCAATCACTCTTTTTGTTTGGAAGATCATTCGTTCTTCACTCTCTTGCTATTTATTACCCGTGGGGAGCACAACAAGCAAGGTGCATATTATCATATAGAAACAAG
>APFE030482109.1:38930-53705 GCA_000404065.3 Pinus taeda
CTTAGCTTTCCCATTCGCGAGGCGATTGACCCCAAACTTAATGTCTTCTAAAGAGAAGACTTCTTTCGTTGTGAGCAGAGTTTCCAAATTATCCGTGACATTAATTGTTAATTAGGTTAATATTAATTATTTAATTAGTTTACAAATAGTTAATTTGTTTATAATTAGATTAAGACTAATTATTAGATATTAAAATTTAATTAAAAAATTTGATTGTTTAAATCAGTAACAGAATTTCCAGAATTATGCCAGATTTAACTCATCAGTTTAGGAAGTTCATAGATTGAGTTTTACTTGGCCAAATAAGGCCCAAGATGGTTCACTGGAAAGATAAAATCAAGGAGAACATTTATGAGGAGGTTTCACTAACAAATTTAGTCATTTATTGGGTCTAAAATCAGACAGAAGATCAAGCTCTGAATTTTTAAACAAAATCAATTTTTTGAGTTTTATTTTCTTCATTTTATTTGCCCAAGCCTCTTCTAAGTGCAGATTCATTCGTCAATAATATCCTTGGCCAATTAAAATCATCATAAAGCTCAGATTTCATTTTCAATTAATTAATTGCATTTGATTGGATTTGTTTTAATGCAAGAAATAACATCTTGATTTTATTGTTGCATCTTAATTTATTTTGATTCTTTTTTGCAGGAAAACAGTAGAAGAGATATGGAGAAAAGGATCTCAATCAATGAGAATACTCCAACAATTAAAAATTGGAATTTTGAGCAAATGAAATTTGACTAGGCAGATTTATTCTTCAACAAGCGTTCTTCTCAAAAATATGTTTGGAGATATTATAAATAGCAGATTGTATAATATAATTAGAAGGTTGCTCTCCTATGCAATTTTGGACTTCTAAAAGCACTTCTGTAATAAGAATTTAGAGTTGTAGGAGGAAGGAGAGAAAATCTCAAATCTAAGTATTATTGAGGATTTTTCCTTTGTATATTGAATTATGTATGATGGGTAGAGTTTGCATTATTGAAGTTCTAGTTTTGATAGAAGAAGTTCTAGCAATATAAAGGACTGCTGGATAGCCGAGTCAGAGAAATGGATTCAATAAATTTGTATTTCTAATACTATTGTTTCAAATACTAGTTTCATTTTTGAGATAACTCATTTTATTAATGTTCATGCACTTGTGTTGATATGGGTAATTTGTCTCAAAGTTTTATTATGTATCTCTTCTCTCATGGAATAAATTCTAATTTCTGGGTAACTATTTACTTAGAAATCTGTCTTATAAAACTAATTTATTAAATAGTGGTGTTTTGTGAACTATTTCCGCATATTATTTTTTAATTATTGGATTTACTTATTTGACAAATCAATATCATTTTTGTGAACTACTCCTTGAATGTTGTTGGTTTATTATTTTAGTTAAGAGGTTTCAATAGGGTGTGTTTCGGTATTCACAAATGTCAGTGAATTGAACTACTTTGTTAGCTTGATATTAACTAAAAGCCAGACATATTTAAATCCCTATCATTTAATTATCTTGCTCTTAAATGGGTTAGATCTATATCTACATAATTGAGATAGGATTAGGATTAGTTTCTTTTGCTTGAATTATAGAATAAATTTGCATTTATATTCAGTTCTACATTCTTTTAAGTCATGTTCTCAAAGAGGCAAAATTGTAGTTGTGGCTTCGCTGAACCCAAATCCGCTTAAGGGTCATTCTCTTACCCGATCAACAAGAATAAGTGATATGATATCCCTATCTATTGGCAGCTAAAGATACATCGTAAACCAATAGCGATAGGGAAAATGTAATGAGACCTAGTTAAACTAGTGGAAGCCACTACTCTAAACAGAAAATGAGTTGCTTTAAGGTCCAGACTGGGTGGTTATCCCTAATGTTGAGGCAGACATTTTTGGTCCTCAACATTTTTGGCACTAGAATGAGGGCCTGAAACTTGTTGCCTATTGGAGTCTTTTCAATTTTAAAATTTTATTTAATCACGATGGCTCCTCTTAAACTTCCAATTTGGAGTTGTGTCCATGGACGTGCATCTTCCAATACACCACCCGAAGTGGTTAGACTCTTATCTCAGGTAAAGTTTAATGGTAAGAGAAATTCTTCTGCTTTTAATCATGTCTTTCAATTTATTCAAAAAGTTTCAAATTATGATTTTCAAGGAATTGATGAAGACATTTTATGTAGAATTTTTACTCTCACATTCGCGGAAAAAACTAGAAACTGGTGTAGAACTCTTCCAGTTGCCTCAACTCACAACTGGGATCAATTTGTTACAATTTTCATCTGTAAATTTGACGGCTGTAATTATGAACAGGTATGTGATGAAATGGAATATCTACGAAGATTTGAAAATGAGTCTGTTAAAGAGTTTAATATTTGATTTCATTTGAATTGTTTAAAATTTAGAGTTGAAGATAAACCTACGAAAGAAGAATCACTAAATTAGTTTGAACATATTTGGTCTATTTCTCCCATTCCCAATCCATATGAAATTAGTTCAAGCTCTATTCCATCCCCTTCCACCATAAATGAGAATTCGAATATGATGTGAAAATAAATTATAATGAAGTGGTCTCACAAAGCTTACAAAATATTTCTAACCAAATGCAAGAAGATAACAACAACAATTTTGGATAAAGAGTTGCCTTGAAATCTGAAAGTTACTCTGCAAAGAAGTTAGAAAATCAAATCGCAAATCATCAAGTACAAGCAGCAATCAAAGTAAATAATAACACACAAACTACTGTACAAATTTCTAAAGTTTTTCATGATGAGCAAATGCCAAATTCAGAGAAACAAAACACAATTCTTTAAGAAAGCACGAATAAACAAAGGAATGATCTACAATCTGAAATTTGCAATGAGCATAATGTACAAGAGTTCTCAAACAGAGACATTTTTAAATGCATTGTTTCAGCTTCACATTTTTCCCTTTATCCTGATATTTTCACTGATGGTAATTTTCCTCATCTTGTTAGTAATAATATTTTAGAAAATAAAGAGGTTGATCTAAATGAATTACCAATAAGTTTTTATCAAGATAGAGAAACAATTATTGATCATTCTTTTGCCTAATGAACATGAAATTTTTATTCCTCGTTTTAATATATTGGACAAGATCGAAGGAAATTCCAGAGAATATTGTGCAGTTGTTTATGATAATTACTTTGACATTGAGGATTTTGATTTCTATTCTCATGAGAAAATTCAAATAACATCTGAGAATGAGGAATGTTTCAATTTAGAAATTATTCCAACCAATCATCATTCTAGAGCAGCGAATTATTTTCATGATTTCACCATTTGAGAAAACATTCCAATTTATGATTCATATCATGATCAAGCTCTCATTCCTACTCATAATCATAATTCTCTTTCTAATACACAAGTTGGAATTGACAATTATTCAAATTCCTTATTCTGGCGAATCTTGGTAAAAAAAGAAATTATTTCAAAACAATCCCAATTGTGTTGTAACATTAGTTGTACCAATAGTGATTTCATTTTATTTTTTACTTTTTTACTTCTTCTTTTTTTAATTTAGATTTATTTTCTTATTTTATTTTCAAAATTTTAACACTTTACAGTGACATATTGAGCACTTTACTAGTGAACACTCAATTGATGCATTTCCTTATTGGGAAATCGAAGTTTCATATTATAACCATGAACATCAAAAGCTATTAATATCTCAATTTCAATCGATGTTCATCTCTTATCAATTGCGTCTTTCTTCTGAAAGGCAGTGTCAACAAGTGAGTGCATTTTCACAACCCGACTAGCAATCTAATCCAATCAATAATTTTACATTTTATTTAATAGATTTCCATCCATTTTTTGGCCTATTCGAAAACTATTTGGAAAATTTTCCTTTAAGAAATATTATTAATAGTTTAACATTTGCAAATAATAATAACAATTTTTTTCAGGCCTTTGGATCAAAAAACTCAACTCCACAATCTCTCTTGTTATCTTCTCTTTTCAAACCTTTCCAATCATTAATAGAAATCCATCCAGATTTCTATGATCCAATTGGTATTCAATTGGAAAAGAAATTTCAAGAGAATGATATTTTAATTAAGTTGCTAACAATAACTGTGAATTTTTCTTACAGATTTATTTGTCTTAGTTTAATTAGATTTGTATTTTTATTATTAACATTTGAAATATATATATATATATATATATATGAAGGAATTAAAACAAGAGAATGGTTACATTGGAAATATGACTATACTTAGTCATTTTCATGTATATGGTTAGAAAAACAGTAGAATTAATTTAGTTTGCTTGTTTTATGTAGTTAATTTATTCTTAATAGTTCCGCAGATAAAAAAATAAAGCAAAGCAATCAACTCTTCTCATACATGTTTAGTGAAACATTTTCTTCTCATTGGAAACATTTTGATTCATGCTTCCCATTTTTAAATCAAAACCTATTGCGACAATACCTCTACCAATGACTATATCTCTACCTATTTTGAATAATGTCATGACTAAATTCAATTGAGTTTGCACTTGACACCAATCACCTCAAAGCCAATTTTCTTATTTCAAGATTTCCTTCTAAGATTTTTTTTTGAAATTTATATATTGAAGGTTTCGATGAAACAAAGCTTCTTGACATCATTATCCCATGAAAAATATAAATGTCTGAGCTCAAAAGCTTAATACCAATTTGATTATTATTAATCAGTCTAACTTTTCACTATAATCACATGAAGTTTATGTTATTTTCCTCGAAATTAGTTAAAATAACCTTAAGGGTGTCCATGCTATTATTTGCACACATTTGAATCTGTAATTATATTCTTTCATAATGAGTGGCTTTATCCTATTCTGATCTTTAGTTTATTATCTGATGCCGCAATATGCGTCGTATTTATTTATTTAAGACATTATTGAACAATCACTATAAAAATACAATTTTTTTTCAAGTTAATTCAGAATGAGCAGAGGTAATGAATTGTTGTTGCAATTCAAAAGGGAGCATATTCTCATTTAAGTTTCTAGTGAATTCTATGAATTTCAAATTTTCTGAACATGAATAATTGATTTCTTTTAGCTTGATTGTCCACTCTAATTTAGAATAAATAATGAGATGATTTTGAACAAAGTCAAAATTTTGATAAATCCAAGGAAGAATTTGAAAATTCATGAAGTAAAATTTACAGAAAATTTCCTTCTAGGTATGCATTTACAAGTTCATTTTCATTTAATTTCCCTTTTCCTTAGTTTATTTTTGGTTCTTGTTCTATTTCATTTGCAAGTTTTCATTTGTTTTTGAAACTTGAAGTAAGTAGCAAACCCATTTCAAATTTTCAATAGGTTCAGAAAATTTTTATTTGTTATTCATTAGAATTTGAACATTCTTTAACTTTGCTTTCATTCATTAGAAAACCCAATAGAAATTTAAAACAATATCGGAAAATTCATATTGGAACATTTCATATCGCCGATACTACAAAGTCCATACATATCTGATGTTTCTTTTCGATCATTCTCCGATAAAATGACTTTACCAATATTGTGATGTTCCCACAATTCTGGACACAATATGAAATTTAAATCAAGTTCATAAAAATATCGCATCCATTTAATCGCAATAATGGTAGGGTCATAAGTTTAGAAGTATCGATGACCCGAAGCCAATATGATATTAAAATTCTCCTAATAAATTTATCATGTCCATTCTTCATTGCATATCAGCGTATCAAAATATTACATCCTGTACTCAAATTTGCCGATCACTGATTTCTTTTGAGATCCAAAGTCGGTCCCACCTAAGAAACACGTCATCCATCGCATTCTCGTTATCGCAAGAATCATATTGGCATTTCCGACATGAATATTTTTCAATATTCCAATATGCCGATATCACAATCACTTCTTCGCATTTTTATTTATGCTCAAATCATAATTTTGAATCTGTGATGTGCGATGTGCAATGTACAATGTGTGATGTGCGAAGTAAAAAGAATGATTTGACTATTCCCCGATCCTCGATATAACAATTCTTCGATATTGTGATCGCTCCATCTCATCGCATGTTTTCATATCGCAAATTTTCCATTGTAACAAATATATCGCATCGCAAAATTAAAATGAAACCTGATCTTAAGATTTTCTGATGCGATAGACTCCAATTCATGCTTCTATGCCATTAACATTTAATCGATATATGGCATATCAACAAAGGTGAAATTTTGCAGATTGAACTTTAAGCATGGTGAAAAAACATGCAATGCGAATCATCCGATAAGGCATTGTGTTATATGAAATATTTTAAAGAAATCCTAGGTAACCACTATGGTACTAAAGCAATTGATAACAAATTTGCAAGATATTTATATCATTTCGATTTCTCATATATTTTAGTTTTAAATATATAATTCCATAATTACTATGAAATTCAAGACCTTTTTATCTTCTCATTTAAATTTCATTATCTTGGATTTGGTCTTAATTTTGGACAATTTATAAAAATCATGGAGTTTATATGAAACTTATAATATTTTGAGAACAATCATCACTGCATATTCTCATTCTCATTTCTGATGTATTTGTTTTAATTTCAATTCCCTTGAACACAAAGCATTCCCTTTTTTACATTTTACTGCTTGCTTTAGTTTAAATAAAATAAACAATGATTTTAGGTTATAAAATTTTGATTAGTTTGACTTCTTCATGTTTTTAATATTAATTAAAAGAAGAAGTCAAGTAGTATTGAAGAAACATACCTCTCAGGTAAGATCAAATGCAGTTATCCAATGGTAATATTTATATACCCACTTTCATTAATTTCCATTTCGTTATTTTAGTTTCAGTTTTGTTTTTAAATTCTGTTGATATATAAATCTGTTTTGCAGCTCTTCATAAAAGCTTTCAATCCTCTGCCAGATCATATTTTGAAGTCTTATACTCTTTACCTGGTTTTATTTCAAGAAGCAACAATAATCCTCATTGAAACAGCTACATTAGGCAGTTTCTGAACCTTTAGTTTGTTTCTTTAAGCATTCCTTTTATTAGAAAATGATTAAGATGATTCTTTGAAACAAGAAGATTAACATCAAACATAAATTTTTCATTATGGCTGAATTTTATCATCACTTTTATCTAAAGCCTAAAACACTTACAACTCTACACGATATAATTTATTTGAATCTCGACATAAGAAGGAACGATTACATGATTATTTTCTTTTACTTCATTTTGTTGAGACATTGGTATAAACATTCTTGTTAGAGTCTTTCAAAACTTGGATTTTCCTTTCTGCTCTTACATTTTTTTCATTTTGTATTTTTGTTTGTTGATTTCTTTTTTAGATTAGGAATTCTTTTCCTTTTTTATTTTTTTAGTTCTGATTTTGGTAACTCTGTCATAATTTATATGAAAGGTCTTTTTTTTACCTAACAATGGTCAGGCATACGCAAAAAAAAAAAAAAAAAAAAAAAAAAAAAAAAAAAATGATTAATAATGAACCATTGGATTTTTCTTAAATCTCTTAATAAAGTTTATTTTTCTTATTATAAAGGTAGACATACTTAGGGAAGAGATTACAAAACAAGAGAAGTTGACAAAGTATCATAACATCTGAAGAACTTTTTTGTCATCAAAATTGTAATTATTTTGACATTTCAATATTTTATTAAGATCTTTCAAAATTCGATTATCAATAAAGAAAAGTTATTTTAACCGAGTAACGACACTTTACAGCGAAGCACCTCTAACTCTGAAATTGTCATTCTTAACTCTTAAAGAGTCTACAATTCTCACTATCCAAAAAAGCTTTTTTTTTTTTTTTAAGTCTAGTCCAAAAATATATTTAAACTTAAAATATAAGAGGTCTCATCATGAGATTCCTTACCATGATCATAGGGGAAAAATAGGCTAACATTACCAACATTGCCAAACAAACCAGGGTAATGGCTTATGATTGCAAAAAATTATAAGACAAAGGGTCTCATCACGAGTCAACTTATTTAGTCCAATTATAACTAGTGAATGGCATTGTCAATTATCTGGCTACCAAACCAAGACAATGGCTTTTAAGAATTAAAAAATAAAAATAAAAAATACAAAGAAATGTAAACAGATTTATCTCTAGGTCAATCATTTTTAAATAGATGGGATTCTGACTCATTGATGATTAAAAGGTAACCTTGTCGAGACTATAGATGTTTGTTGGCAGCAGTACCTCTATCTTTGACAAATGAGTATATTTTAAAAGATAAGCTATAAAGTGACCCCTACTTTATCTCTACAACTAATTAAGGACTGATATAGAGTTTTAAAATATTTTAATTTATGAAGAATTTTAAGAAAAATTACGGTGAGATGATTCTTGCTTTTATTCAAACTAATGAACCTAGTCAAACATTTCAAAAATAATTCTCTCTTTTTTAATTATTTTTACTTTGATTTTAGGAAAATATAATTCATATCAAACAGAAATAGCTGGTTCTTCTCCCATGTGTCACCATTGTTGTGGTAAAATACAACCCCCCCATTATTAACTTGTTTACTTTAAACAATGGAGACCCTTTCTACAAAGTTTTCAGATAAACGTCTTTTAGGACTTTTCTTATCCTATGATTTTCTTAAATTTTCATTTTCTTTAGATTCTTGTTTTGAATGCTTTGTTGAGATCAGATTTTTATAAACTTTCCATTGATACTTGTTTTTATGTCATTTGGTTAATTGATTTGTAAATGATACTCCTTTAAAGTTTAATCAATTATATCATGTAGTTTAAAAAATATATTTATTGTAAATAATTAATCTTTAATATTGAATCTTATTAATTTTCTTGAAATAAACCAAGCCAAATTGTAGTTATTTTTCAAATTATCAAATATCAAATAATTATTAATTGTAATTTAATAACAAGAAAATATAACTATAAATGGCCCCAATTCACTTCAATATCCATATCATAATATCACCAACTCACAATTATTTTACATCCAAAATAAAATATGATAAATTGCATCATAAATATAAATATCGTTTATCACATCGCAAATATTAATATCTGTCCATCGCATCACATGTATTACATATGTGACAATTTTAAAAAGCCCGATACACTTCATTCTTCCGATTGTGAAAAGTCAAAAGGGAAAATACAAAGTCTTATTATAAAACTTAGCAATTCGAATTTCAAAATTCAATTCACTCATACTTATGAATCAATTTGGTAGGTTAGTTTAGTTTAATATTAATTTAAATATTTAATATTTAATTTTGAATTAATTAAGTTAATTAATATATAAGATATAATTAATTTAATTTAACTAAAATTAATGATTAATTAGATTAATATTAATTATTTAATTAGTATATAAATAGTTAATTTGTTTTATAGTAGATTAAATTAATTTTAGATAATTAAAATCTAATTTAGATTAGAATTTAAATTAAAAATTGATTTTTTAATTCAACAACAGAATTTTCAAATTATGTTAATTTGACTCATCAATTTTGGAAGTTCATAGATTGAGTTTTACTTGGTCAATTGAGGCCTAGGACGGCTCATTGGAAAGATAAAATCAAGGGGAACATTTCTGAGGAGGTTTCACTAACATATTTGATCATTTATTGGATTTAAAATCAGACAGAAAATCAAGCTCTGAATTTTTAAACAAAGTCAATTTTCTAAGTTTTATTTTTCTCATTTTCATTTGCCCAAGCCTCTTCTAAGTGAAAATTCATTCATCAATAATATCCTTGCCCAATTAAAATCATCATATGCATCAATAGAAAGCTTAGATTTCTTTTTCAATTAATTAATTGCGTTTGATTGGATTTGTTTTAATGCTAGAAATGACATCTTGATTTTATTGTTGCATCTTAATTTATTTTGATTTCTTTTTGTAGGAAAACAGTAGAAGAGATATGGAGAAAATGATCTCAATCAATAAGAATCCTCCAGCAATTAAAGATTTGAATTTTGAGCAAATAAAATTTGATTAGGAAGATTTATTCTTCAACAAACTTTCTTCTCAAAAATACCTTTGGAAATATTATAAATAGTAGATTGTAGAATGTAATTAGAGGGATGCTCTCCTATGCAATTTTAGACTTCTAAAAGCACTTTTGCAATAGGAATTTAGAGTTGTAGGAAGGAGGAGAGAAAACCTTAGATCTGAGGATTATTGAGGATTTTTCCTTTGTATCTTAAATTATTTATGATGGGCAGAGTTTGCACTATTGAAATTCTAGTTTTGAAAGCAGAGGTTCAAGCAATGCAAAGGACTGTTGGAGACCAGGGTCAGAGAAATGGATTCAATAAATTGATATTTCTAATACTACTGTTTTAATACTAGTTTAATTTTTATGATAACAAGAATGTGTCATTTTATTCATGTTCGTGCATTTGTGTTGATGTGAATAATTTGTCTCAATGTTGTTATTATGTATCTCTTCTCTTAGGGATTAAATTTTGATTTCTGAGTAATTATTTACTCAAAAATCTGTCTTATAAAATTGATCTATTAAATAGCGATGTGTTGTGAACTATTTTCGTATATTATTGTTTAATTATTAGATTTACTTATTTGACAATTAATATCATTTTTTTGAACTACTCCCTGAATGTTGTTGGTTTATTATTTCAATTAAGAGGTCTCAATAGGATGTGTTTTGGTATTTACAAATGCCAGTTAATTGAACTACTTCGTTAGCTTGATATTAACTAAAAGCCAGACATATTTAAATCCCTATCATTTAATTATCTTGCTCTTAGTTGGGTTAGATCTATATTTACCTAATTGAAATAGGATTAGGATTAGTTTCTTTTGCTTGCATTATAAAATAAATTTTCATTTTAATTAAGTTCTACAATCTTCTAAGTCCTCTTCTCAAAGAGGCAAAATTGTAGTTATGGCTTGGTTGAATCCAAATCAGCTTAAGGGTCATTCTCTTGCCTGAACAGCAAGAAGAAGTGATATGATATCCTTGTCTATGGGTAGTTAAAGATACATCATAAACCAATAGCGATAGGGAAAAGGTAACTGGACCTAGTTAAAACCAGTTGAAGCCACTACTCCAAATGGAAAAAGAGCTGCTTTAAGGTCCGGACTGGGTGGTTATCCTCAACGTTGAGGCATACATTTTTGGCCCTCAACAGGACCCTAGCACAAATTTGAGAGGCAAGATTCTTTGTTGCAGTGAGCTTTACTCGGAATTCAAGAGAATTACTTTCAATCTTGATAGTAGGTTTCAAGCTATTCTTGACCTTTATCTATGGAAGATAACCCCTCTGTCTTGTTTTTGGGTCCCTAGTTGGTTCTTAATTTGTGAAGTGGTTGAATTCTGGGATATTTTTAGTTTGCGATAAACAGTGTGAATTGGGCCTAGGTGGGTGGCATTGGAAATTCACCTAAAGGGGCTTCAGGTGTCTGGGTCAAGGGGTCTCAATTACTCATGCTCTAGATGGTGTCTTGGTTCATGGTTTGATTTTGTTTTTGCCTTGGAATTTTTATCTTCTTTGTCTTTGTTTGTCTCTCGTGACCACCTATTTCATGGTTTTGGGTCTATATGTGCTTAATTTCCTCTTTCGCCCCCTGTTCGCTCTGTTATCACTGCCCTAGAATCAGTTGCTCATGGGTGGGCTCTCTGGCTAGGTGGTTGGTTGACACGAAAACATGGAAGTTCATCATTTTATTTAAGAAATGTGTCTCTATTAGTGGGTTAGTTTGGTCTGCGACCTTTGCGTCTCTGTTCAAGGTTTCTTCCTATTGGGGGTATAGTGCTCTGTGGCAAGGTTGGCCCAACTATGCCTCAGGTTGGCATTCTTTCCTCTGTTCAAATAGGCTACCTGGAGCTCCCTCTCATCTCAATTTCATAAACTACTCTTGTTTGGTGGAAATGTCGCGCCAACGAGGGAGGCCATGTTGTGGGGGTGGCCATCATATCTTTGCAAGTTGTTTGACCAACAAGTAGAGTTCATCTTCAGGCAATTCAACTGGGAAGGATCATGATGGTTAGGTGGAACATGCTCCAGATCGATCCCTAGGATGAGTAAATGCTCCAGCTTCCTTGGAGTCCATTGCAGAGTAGTTTACAAGAATTCAAGCAAACATGGACATTCTCAGATAGCACATGTATGATGACCATAACGAACTGGTAACTTACATGAATGTCATTCAGTTAAGCCAAAATGAGATTCCAGAACAACTGGACAATATTCACCATAGAAAATGTGGAACCAATAAACGTCTTCATTATCTGGATGCTCGAGTTGAACACATCGACTTCCACATGCATGAATGGGTCGGATTTCTTGTTGCACCTCTTGCAGTTCCTCCCCACCCTACTCCTTCATATGTTGTTGTCCGTATGTGGGATCTTGTTGTCTCCTTTTTGTGTTGTAAGGGTCTTTATCCTAGTGAGAATAATGGCTATATGGCTTTATCTTTAGCAAACTATGGCTCTCCTTGCCAACAATTCTGGTCAGAATGTGACTACGACATTGTAGAGAAACATTTTGTACTACATAGTTTTACGAGAATATAATAGATAAACTTTGACTAATAAAAATGATATATATAATAATATAATTAAAAATGATTTCAAATTTCAAATTTTTCCAATTTAAATAAAAATCAAACATAAATTAAAAAAAATTTTAAAATAAATTTCTAGTTGATATATACACACCTCCATTATGTAATTGAAGAAATATCCTACAAGATTTCCATTCTAAAAATCAAATTAAAAAAAAAAAAAAAAATAATAAAAAATTTCCACTCTAAATGAATCAAATTAACATAAAAATAAATTTAATAAAAAATGTTAAGCCTATATCTGGCAATGATTATAAATATCAATATCGATACTTATAATGCGAACATAAAGGCGTAAACTTTGTTTCAAAGATGAGAAGGGTCAATATCAATGCTTTTAATGTTAACATAAAAGCATGACTGCCGAAATGCCTAGGGGATTTTAAAGTAGCTCATGAAATACAAAATTATCATATAACGCTATTATATGGTTTCAGGTTGATAATTCCATGCATATGATTACTGCCTTGGCACAAGATTATGGGTGACTATTTAATATTAGTTTTTTATTATTATTTTTTTAACCAAAAATTTAGATGGTTTATTTATAGTTTA
Source organism: Pinus taeda (assembly GCA_000404065.3). Lineage (NCBI taxonomy): Eukaryota > Viridiplantae > Streptophyta > Pinopsida > Pinales > Pinaceae > Pinus > Pinus taeda. Next base: position 52,041 of record APFE030482109.1, read on the forward strand.
ATATTGAGATTTTTTTTATTATTATTTAAATTTATTTATTTGGTAAGATGACTTGGGTTGGAAGTTTTTTATTGTTGTAAATACTTCATTCTATTGGTTCTAATTTTTTGTTTTAATTTTATTTCTTTCTATTTTTTTTTTTTTTTTTTTTTTTTTTTTCTATTATTTCTTATTCCATATTTTCAATTTAAGTTATTATTTATATTAAACATTTTTTTAATCAATTAATTATAATAATTTTAATAAAACACACACACACACAGTCACATAATATATAAATAAACAACATTATAATCATATTTTTGATTTTTTGGAATGACATTAAACAATACGTATTTCAATAATTATTTTATTTTGTGAATAAATCTTTATACTTTAATAATTTTTTAATTTAATTAAATTAATATTTTAAAACCAATCTGCAAATATTAAAATTATAATAATAATCCTAAGTTATAATTATTTTACTGTTATTTATTTACTTAATAAAAATTATCTGAAAAATTAAAAAATAAAGTTTTCTTACCCATCCCCATAATGATTATCCTTTTTTTTCAATGATCTATGTTATTTTTGATTAATTAATAGAAGTAATGCAAATTAATAAAAGCAAAAAAGCAATAACATGTTTGATTTAATAGCCATCAAATTTAACATAAATAATTAAATTATTTTAAAAAATTATATATTTCCAATATGTAATGTTTTACCAAATAAATTTTTGCAATTTTTTTAAATGAATTTGACAAAAAAAACCATTATAATATCCACTATAAAAATAGTAAACTAGAAACATAAAACGGTAATTCTCTTTACCGCCTCCGCACAGAGTTGACATGTGCAGAAAAGTACTGACATAATATTGTAATGCATAACTGGGTTAATACCGAAATAGTGTTTCATAAAAGTTATGAGTTGGCAGCAGGAATAACAATTAATGAGCTTTGGTATATTTTTGTTAAATCATAAACTCGGGCGAATTTCATAAAAAATAGTTGTTTGAGTTTTTCGTCTTATTTTTTACTTAAATTAATTTGAAAAAAGTTTAGGAAAATGATTTAATATATATATTGAAAGATAGAATATTCAAGATTTGGGAAACATTTTTTTCATAAATGTAAAATGTAACATTTGATTTTAGAAACTTTTTTCTTAATAAATGTAAAATGTAGCATCTGATTGATATTTATATTTTAATAAATATGAAAATAAAATTTTTATAATTTGATTTATATATTAAAATGTGAGAGATAAAATCATGATGGTGATGGTTAACATCCATTGAGACCAAACTTTGGTTTTTCTGATCTAAAGAAACAAATTATTTAGTTTGATTTAAGATTTTATTCCTATACTCAAAAAGCTTGGAGAGAAGCCTCCCAAGTTCACTATAATCTTGACATCCTAAAAGGCTAGGAAGGTTAGTATTGCCACAAAGATTATGAAATTGAGACTTAATGTGGTTGTAAGCGGGGCACTCTAAGAGGAAGTGGTTTTCATCCTCAATGTTCCTATTCTCATAGAGATGGCAGAATAATATATAAATAATATATATTTCATTTTTAATTTTTTTATATATTGAAAAATAGAATCTTCAAGATTTTGGAAACATTTTCTTGATAAATGTAAAATGTAACATTTGATTTTAGAAACATTTTCCTTGAT
>APFE030482109.1:53956-71535 GCA_000404065.3 Pinus taeda
ATTTTTTTACCCATACTAAATAGTATATTTTTTTGGAAAAATAATTTCACCAACAATAATGATGATGATGATGGTGGTGGTTAGGGTCCACCAAGACCAAACAATGGTCTATAGGACCTAAAGAAACAAATTATTTATTTTGATTTAAGATTTTATTTCTATGCTCAAAAAGCTTGAAGAGAAGCCTCCCAAGCTCACTATAATTTTGACATTGTAAAAGGCTAGGATCAGTATTGTAACAAAGATTGTGAAACTGAGATCTAATGTGGTTGTACGGGGGCACTCTAAGAGAAAGTGGTTTTCATCTTTGATGTCCCTATTCTCACATATATGGCAGATCCTTTCCATCCATGGCGTTTCAGATCCTTTCCATCCATGGCGTTTTAGGAACTGCCCAACGAATGTTTCACTATGGAGCTCATGAGAATTCGTTCTAATCTTTGCTATATTAATTTTCTTCTTTGAGCTAGTTAAAATAGAGAGATACTTTTGATTTTCTTCTTTGAGCTAGTTAAAATAGAGAGATACTTTTGATTTTCTAGGGTGAGGTTGATGACCTTCTTATAATAGCTTAATTTTCTTTTAGCCGCTAAATCTTTCTCACACCACATTTTTTCTTTGAACTTAGGAGTAACAATATCTTTAATGTTATTTATGTTTTGCAATGCATCATTCTCATTGACCTCCCAATAGTTTAACCAGGCCCTTGTGTCTTTATACCACCCTGGATTGAGCCTTAGGTGGTTTTGGTTGGAATTTAAAGCTAGCTTAGGAAGTCTATGATCGTCTATGTTATTGAGTTTGTGCTTGTACAACAGAACCTAATCATAGCTAGGCTCTCAATAGCGGAAATACCTGCTTCTATAAGGAGAATAGGATAGGGTGTATTACTTTTAAGTTTCAGGTTATAAGTTATAAAACGATTTTGGATTTGCTCAATAATAAATGTTTAATTTACATTGTCATAATTGATAATTTCTAATCACTTTAATATAAATAAATGTACAATTTTGTTAAATATATACTAGTTTAGATTCATTTTAATTCTAGATCTACCAAGGTTTAAGAGAAATCAAATTTCTTTACATTATAAGATACTTCCATCTCTAAGAGATTTGATCTCCCTAGACACTTAATAAATCTAAATTAGTTGTATTCCCTTCCAACTAAACTATATTCCACATACATATTATTAGTTCTAGTAAATTATTCTAATTCCAATATTAAATTTCTACCCAAAACAAAACATTAACCTAACTTAACCTAACTTTGTTAGAAACTAAAATGACAAAAATACATTCATAACCTACATTATATATTTTAAATTTCAATAATTTTAATTTTCCATATATTTCTGCTTATTGGTTTCCTATGTCCAAAGCATTTTTCCACCTCTAACACTGATCATTAGAAAAACCTAAAATGCATCCCAAAATAATTGCACATTTATCCACCCAACACAGATCGTTAGAAGAACCTAAAATGCATCCCAAAAAGATTGCACAAAAAAGCCATTAAAAAAAGGTGCCTTCATAAATTTTTAACTACCTATTTTTCTTTCCAGGTTGATACTTTCTATTTTCAGCAGAATAGAGAGTTTGCTGATCCATGCACTGCCAATATATTCACATTGATTGTGGGAATCTCTATTCTAAACGCTGGAGCAGTCCAATTGCTATATGTAAGATCTTCAACTTTCAATGCGTAATTCTATCCCGAGAAGATCGCCGAGAAAACATAGACTGAACGCTTTTAGCCGTTCTAATATTACATTGGAACTTTCTGTTTTAACGCTAAAATGGCATTAGTAACATTGCATATGTTCCTCAGTCTGGATGAATAAGTAACTGTTTGATTGAAATGGAATGCTTACTGTAAAGTTAAAATGTGGTAATGTTACAAGAAAACTGATTGTGCAGTTAATGATGTCTGGGCTTGGTCTAACAGTAACGGCAGTGCAGTTTATAGTGGCTACAATAATTAAGAATCTAGGACACGCAGAGAAGAGATCGAGAACAAAAATATCACTTCAGTCTCCAACAAAAAAAAGATGTGCACTCTAAATATTTATGAGATCAGTTGAAAAAAATTGCGTTTCTCATTAATGTCGTGAAAATACATTCCATATACTTTAGTCGTTTATCATGACCAGGTTAATGCCTATGCGAGAAAACTGGTAGTGTTATTGTTCCAAACTGTCCTTTTTCTATTTGTATGTTCAAAAACCTGCTCACCCTAATAACTTTTCTGAGCAGTTTTATGAAGAAGAAAGAGACCACTTTTCATACAACAAGAGTTTGCAATATCCCTTGTGGAACTCCATGAATTTCAGCATCATGTTGGAGATAAAAAGAAAGTCCAGCTACAAAATCTGTTAGACAGATTGGAGCTTTAATTGTTATAATATTGTTCTAGTGCTGGTTGGTGAGAGTGAACAAGGCTGCCGCACTCTTGAGCTGCTCATGATCTGCGACAGGCTCCATTAAAGACTGGCTTTCTTTCAACGAAGACTCTGCACTGCATTCGTTACAAACGAACCAAATACGTGTTTGCAAAATCTTATTCTATTGAAAAAAAATTCCGAAAACACATACACCAACTTTCCAATCCACCAAAGAATTAAAAAATAAAAAGATTGAAGCCAGTAACTAACTAACTAGCACACGTACCTAGATTCATAGGCTTCTTTGGAGTCGCTATAATCCTGTCTTGGCTCATATTCAAGCAACAAATTGTTACTAGGCCTCATATTAGATTGGCGATAAATACCCTGGGCATCATACCCCACGTAAGGGGACTGCACGTATGAAGGGTATATCCATGAGGTAGGCGCAACTCCAGTGCCATTGCCCAGGGGCTGAAGTTGCTGCTGTTGCTGTGCAGGCATATTGTTGTTATATGGGTCAACCTTATTCTGAAACTGCTGGTCCAAAAACATTATTTGGCTCCTCACCAGTTCGAGCTCTTCTTTCAATCGCTCCACCTGGGTTTGAAGCATCACAATAATTCCAAAACAGCCATGAACAGGATCTTTCTCCCTTGCATTGGCCTGGTACACCATAGATTTCATTGCATCGCTTTTTTGCCTGTCGTCAGGAAGCTGCTTCAGAATCCTCAAAATGTTGCTCACTCCAAACAGCTTGTGAGCGTTCAGAAATTGTCTGGGTTGATCAGGTGGAAAATAAGGAGCCAAAGGGCAATCTGGAGAACATTTTCTCCTCTGGTACTTGCATGCAGCACAAGCCTGACCGATGCCACCTTTGCCTGTCATCTAGTTGGTTCAAAGAGCAGGGCAGAAAAAGGATTTTGGTTTTATAAAACTATACCTCCTGCGTTTCTTTTCTGTACTGTACTGCACTGTAGCTCCAAATTTTGAGCAAATCCAAAGCAGTGCCAAATTAATTGGGCGCTTAGAATTTTGGAAGTTGGGGGCAGTGATGAAGCAATGAGGGGATATTATTGGTGCCTCGGATACCTTTAGCCTTCATCTGGTGGTGCGACAGAGCGGGTTAAAATTCATGGACACGTGGGGTGATTGCCGCCTAAAATAGGGAACTGAACACCTGTGCTAATGGGATACCAATCTCGCGTTTCTGAGGCTGCCATATTTAGCGGGATTCATCTATCGGCTTCTCCTCGATGTTTGATACGAAAGCCAAAGTGATTTATTGGAAGTTGTATACAAAATTGAACTAGTCGATTCGACGATTATATCCCGAAGAACCACCGAGCAAACAGAATCGAAATGTCGTGTCGTTGGGATCGCGTGCATGTCTCCCGTTCTGTTATCCTCAGCAACCGGTTCACAGATTGAGTTTTCCGGAACTTACAAATACGACCTTCGATTCTCAACACGTTCCTGTTGACCGCACATTACTCTTCAGTGTTACGATCCGGCGCCCACCAAAATTTGAATTGGGGCGTTTCTTGTTAAATTAAAAATGGATGGAGTTATGTGTGAGTGAACGCTTCAAAAAAATCCGGGGTCTTTGGAATCCATTTCGATTCCATCACCCTATTGTGGGTTATTTTGACGTCAAAACCAGGGAGAATTTAAAAATTTGTATTTACAATCCCACGAGAAACCATGTAGTATATTTATCACCGTGTTTTATCATCTCTAGACGCTCACTCGATTCTCGATGAGTCTCCCATATTTTATATTAATAAGGGAGGTTTCTTTTTATTAATTTCATTATTTGAATTGATGATGTCATTTTAAGATACATTATATTAACAAGGGATGAATATTTTATTGGAATTAATGAGGGGGTTTCTTTTTATTAATTTCATTATTTGAAACGATGATGTTAATGACTATGTTATGGGAATGTTTAATTTGTATAGTTTTTTCTATTTCGGTGGAGTTTTGATTTTCTTAAGTTATAAATTTTAGGCACAGGTTTTATGATATTGGATATATTTTTGGTGTTATAGTGGGCCTTGCCGATATTATTTCAAGTTACTCATTTATGTTGGAGTTACATTAATAAAGGTTATCTCTGTTTAATTGGATTGGTTTTTTAAATTGATAAAATGATAATGTCGTGTTGAAAATTTTTTAGTGTAGAGTTCCTTTTATTGGAAAAGCCATATATATATATATATATATATGGGGCACATGTATTCATCCATATAATATATATATGTATGGGGCACATGTATTCATCCATATATGGTATATTAAGAATTATATGTTTTTGTTTATGAATAAAAAATTATAATTGATGTGGAATAACACAAGAAGAGAGGAGATTTTGTAGATTTTGTATCATGAAGATACTTCAGGACACATTAGTAACGTAAGATCACACACAAGAGGGTAGGAGATTTCATAATATTCAAAAGCTATTGGATTTATATAAATTATTGTTTTCCTTTCATAAAACTAATTTTTATCTATAAAAAATTAATATAACTCTAAAAAAATCATGTTTTATTGATATGTTGCCTTTTTTAAAAATATAATGCATATGTTAATGAAATTTCTACAATTGTAGATAAATTAGTCAAGTTTTGAAATTATAAGGTTCCATGATTAGTCTGTAGACACATGATGTGCGTATGCAATTCTTAACTAAAAAATATCTGTTACAAAAATAAATATATAGGGCACACGGGCCCACTGAAAGATCCCATGAAAAGACACCACAAGAAGCCCAACAATACGAAACCATTGCATTCAAAAAAATATGTCAACAAAACCCAACAAATAGTGGATCGATAAACAAACCAATCTAAACCCCAAAGGAGGCAAGGCTTCGAAGAAATATAAGTGACAACACCCAAGGAAATATCGACAAACCCCATCGCTAACATCAAACGGATCTCACCAACAAAAACAAAAAATAAAAGAGTTTTTGTGCCCAAAGGAAGATCATGGCAACCAAAATGTAACCCGCCATAAACAAAAATGAGTCGCCGAGACAAGGAGTGCATTTCACGAGCCTAGAAAATGAACCCCCGACGACATAAGAAAGAGGCCATAAGACCCAATGAAAGGAGTTGGCATCGACCTTAGAGAAACAAGATAGTTGAATTTGCCGCACATGAATAAAGCAAAGCGAAGATGAGGACGACAACAAGAAAAACCCCATGTCCACTCGAGAAACAACATCTACACAGATAACAAAACCTACAAAAATAGAGTTTCCCACTAGAGAAGTTGTAGAAACACTAGATCCATAAAAAATTGAGACATGGACTAGGGGGCAAGGGCAATTAGGGTTCCAACCTCCTTGCCCCTTATCTAGATTTATGCAGGAACAAAATGAAATACGGATTTAAATAGAAACACAGAGCCACAAAAAAAATGAACTTCAATTCATTGAAACAAAATATTGAAAAGTATTTACATGCATAATGGAAATAAACTAGCTCGGGCGATGGTAGTTTATCTCTAAGAAGAGATATGGCAGTTACATGCCTTTGAAGTATGTTACAATGAGGCTTGTGGGCATTTTTATTACTAAGAAATAAGGTAAAACCCCAAACATCCAAAAATTTAACCCTAGGAGATGAAGCGCCAAAAGTTTGTGGGTCTTGTTCAGGTTAGTTGGGACACTAACTTCCCGGGGGCATATGATCTATGTTTGACGTGTATGATACCTCATTAGAAAGTTCTATCTGAGGGTTACAACTTTTAGCTATAAACCTAGGCAGGGATTTTTCCCATTTTCCAAAAAAAATATCGTTTAGAATCTCAAAACGGTTTCGGAAGTTCAGGACCCGAAAAACTGCCAAAAATAGTAAATTATGCTACAATTAAGGAAGTTAAAAGAAAAATTATTGGGGGTCCAAGTGTGATTCGAATTGGATCCTCAAACACTCTTACAGTGCCCTGAACTCTGTAAAACTCATACAAAAGTTTCAAAGTGCTATGGATGTCGAGCTTATTAGAAATAACCTCTGAACAATGGCAATTTGTGGTCAGCACAGAGCAACGAGGACCCTCGGTCAAAGCGCATAGGCCATTGGCCCATGCTAATCGCGTGCTGGCACAAACTGGAAAAATGGAAAGTCAGATCTAGAAACGAAGGCAGTTTCTGATACGCGATTAGCGATAAGCACTAATCGTGTATTGTAGGGCGTCCCCCTTAGTGAAGGAAATCCCCAAGCGCTTGGTCACGGGGAAAATCATAGAACCACATGGAAATCGTCGATTCCGTCAGAAGGTAGGCCCTGTGCTAAAATCGACAGGATATCGGAAGGCCCTCAAGTAGTAAGTGGGTTCAACTGAGTCCCACTTGATTCCATACAATGGGTGACACACGTCCGATGGATGAGAGAGAAAACTGCTCTCATCGCATGGGTAAAGGTCATGCTACTTACCCGCTTGATATGGATGGAGACTGTAGGATCTAGAGGCCCCAGATCAACGACGAAGAATTAATCCAATGGGTGATTGGATTTGACAGGGAAATAGGTTGAGGCGGATAAGATTTGAGATCCGGCATGACCGATGAGTTGGCAGATGAATCAGTTTCGTGAGCAATATTGGAGCAACGAAAATAACGACCGTTTAAAGAGAACTGACACTCAGTTCATGAGAAAACAGGAGGCCACCTATCTGTGAAGCATTACAGTGATGATGACGTAGAGCAAGGGAATTCCAACAGACAAAGGTAGTAGATCCAGAGAATCGAGAAGATGAAACAAACAATCAGGGAACAGATTGGCTTAAAGCCATGAAGAGACAGAAAAAGCAGAGGAGGAGAAAAACAGTGAAGGAGAGCAAAGAGAGAGGGAAGCAAAAATTGTAGAGAGCAGAGAATCTGAGCTAACCTGCAAAGCAAAGGCAGCATCGAGCAAATAAAGACAGAGAGAGTGCGAGAGTCTGTGAACTCTAGAGAAGGCTTAAGAGGTTCAAACAACTCCTCTGTGTATACTTGTCAGGTATTCAATACCAAATTGGACTCATACCACTGAGACGAGTTGAGGTCGAGATTTAGTAAGGGGAGTTTGTGTACTCTAGAGACTTGGGTAATCCGAGTACAGTCCTACTAATCATTATTTGTTAAGTGAGACTCAATTTGAGCTCATTGTTGTAAAACTCTGGTTTTTAAGACATAATAGAAAGGCCACCACTGAAGGCTGGACCAAGAGACGTAGCCCAGGAGGATTGGGTGAACTCCTTATTAAATTTGTTGTGTTTATGTGTTTGCTTATTGTGTTCTCTTACTGTTTCAGTGTCTGTGTATTTTGCAATCTTATCGATCTGTTGCATAAAATAACATAGACACTCCCTAGCACATAAGTCTGTAATACCTTCATTAATTAATTGAGATCATTCACGAGTGATTTTAGATCAAGTGGTATCATAGCTCCTAGGTTGTTTAAGGTTAGACAAGCTTGTGCTAGATTTTGTTGTTGAATGCTAACTAGATCAAAGTTTAAATTAGGAGAAGGAGAGTTGGTCAAAACTAACTTGGAAATTGGAAGAGTCTATCCTCGTAAGAAAATGTTAGAAGAAAGTCCCTTGGGACCAGATCCCCAATTTATAGATAGTTTTCTGGCCATGAGGTTTATGGTAGAGGAAATGTATAGGGACTTTAGGAAACATAAAGATGAAGATTCATTAGGCTCCAAATAAGATAAAGGAGAAGAAGAGTCTCTCCTCCATGACCACTCAAAAGGAAAAGGGAAAGAAGAAAACTTTCTCACACCTCCTAATAGCCCTTAACATAAAAAGAAGACATCTTTGATTAAATTAGATGTTAAATTTGATTTACCAATATATGATGGAGAGTTGAATGCAGAGAAGCTGGATAATTGGATAAGACAAATTGATGTTTATTGTAGAGTGCAGAGTATTGATTCATACAATAGTAAGATTCAGCTGGCCAGCCTACGCCTCGGAGGCATTACCTTGATATGGTGGGAAGGCAGGACCCAAGCTGACATGAAGAAACATGGTAAGATTCTTTCTGTCTAGAGTGAATTTGTTTCTGTAATCAAAAAGCAGTTCTATCCACTAGTTTACTTGCAACAGGCCATCCATTGGGAACCCAGAAGTTGGAGGATCATCCAAGCCCACTGCAAGCGAGAATAAGGAGAAAAGAAAATAGAAATGGAAAGAGAGGAAGGCCAACACTGCACAGAAAAGCAAGTCTTCATGGACTCATTGTAAGAAGGATGGGCATGATGATGAGCACTGTTGGATTCTGCTCCAGAGTTGAGACCTAAGAAGTTCAAGGGTAAGAAGAAGAAGACTACTGCAGCTATTCAAAAATATTTGGGGTTGGACTTAGGAGATGAAGCAACCATTGCAGCCACAGGTAAAAGGTAAAAATTCTGAAGCATCAACTAGTAATTCTGCACAATCTATTAATGATGAAGAAAATGAGAGAAAAAGACATGAGCTTTTCCATATTCGAGTTATTTCCAAGCATCAAAAGATTGATACTTTGTTTGATAATGGCTCACAAGTAAATTTAATTTCTAAAGTAATTGTAAAGAAGTTGAAATTATTGACTACACCTCACAAGAAACCATACCCATTAGGTTGGTTAAGTGATAAAGCACGACTACAAGTGACCAGACAATGTAAACTTAAGTTTTCTTTTGGGTCAGCATTTGTAGATGAGTTTGAGTTAGATAGAGTTCCTCTGGATATATGTGGAATTGTTTTAGGAAGTCCTTATTTGTATGATAGAAAAGCTATTTTCTATAGAGCTGAGAACAAGTATCTACTCGTTAAAGATGGAATCGAATACTTTGTAAGAGATCATAAGCTCAAGAATAATTATACTCTCATAAACTCAGGGTAGATGAAACGAATTGTAAATTCATCGAAACAATTTTTACTGATGCTTGTAAAGGAAAAGGAACCTGATAAAACCAATGTATTTGAGGGTTGTGATGCTAAACAACAAGCTGATTTAGAAAAGGTTGTTTCAGAATATGATATCTTGTTTCAAGAACCTAAAGGTCTACCACCCAAAAAGGAAATAGTGCATGATATTAATTTGCAACAAGATGCTCCATTGCCTAACATCGGAATGTATAGGTTGTCCGCTTTAGAGAATGCACAAATCTAGAAGCAGGTGCAGGGGTTGCTCGAGAAGGGGTTCATCAAATCTAGCACGTCACTATGTGGGTCTCCAATCGTTTTGGTGAGAAAGAAAGATGGCTTGTGGAGAATGTGCATTGATTACCGAGCACTTAATAAGATAATGATAAAAAATCGTTATCCCCTTCCTCGCATAGATAATCTATTAGATCAATTGAAAGAAGCTGTTTATTTTTCCAAGTTAGACTTGCATAGTGGATATCATCAGGTCAGAGTTGCAGAGCAAGATGTATGGAAGACTACTTTCAAAACAAAGCAGGGATTGTATGAGTGGGTGGTTATGCCTTTCGGCTTAACTAATGCTCCTGCTATTTTCATGAGAATAATGAATGATGTACTCAGACCTTTTCTTGATGATTTTGTTATTGTATATCTGGATGACATTCTTATATTTAGCAAAGCATGGGAAGAACATTTAAAGCATGTTAAGCAGACACTAGATGTTTTGAAAAGAGAAAAAATTTATGTTAAATTCTCAAAATGTGAATTCGACAAAACATCTTTGAATTATTTGGGTCATATAGTAGGGGGTGGTGAATTGAAGATAGATCCCTCTAAGGTGGCAGTCATTGTAAACTGGCCTAAACCCAAATCTACTATAGAAGTTAGAAGCTTCTTAGGAGTAGCACAATATTAGAGAAAGTTTATTTCTAACTTTTCTGTAATTGCAGCTATGTTACATGCTTTAATAGGATTGAACAAGGTGTTTCAGTGGGGTGGCAAATAGCAGAAAGCCTTCGACACCTTGAAAGAAAAGATTTGTATAGCACCAGTACTAGCACTACCTGATCTTCAAAGACCATTTGAGATCCAAATAGATGCCAATGACTATGCCATGGGAGCAGTGTTGATACAACACAGTAAACCCATATGTTATCATTCTAAGACATTTAATTCTGCAGTAGTTAAGTATCCCACATATGATAAAGAATTGTATGCATTAGTACAGAGTGAAAAGTGGAAACATTACTTAATGGGCAAAGAGACAATTATACATACTGATTATCAACCACTTCAATATCTACACTCCCAAACTAAGTTGCAGCAATCAAGACACTATAGATGGATGGGTTTTCTACAACAGTTTCATTTAGTCATCATATATAAAAAGGGCATACACAATAAAGTTGTAGATATGTTATCTACACCAATTATAAATGCATCTACTATACTTAAGCATAACTAAGTATTGCAGGAGAGCTACATTGAACAATATGCTCAAGATATAGATTTTAAAGATGTATATGCAACTTTAAGTCAAGGCAAACAAATAGAGGAATTGGATTATCACATTAAGGACCAACTCTTGTATCATTGTGGGAAGCTATGCATTCCTCAAATTGAAAGAGTAAAGATAATTCGAGAAGCACACACTTCTATGTTATTAGGTCAATTTGGGGTAAGTAAAACGGTTGCACAACTGCAAAGATTTTGTTATTGGCCAAAATGAATGAGACAGTTTCTAGATATGTAAGAGGGTGTACCATGTGTGCTAAAAGCAAGCCCAACAATAGAAAACTAGGCTTGTACACTCAGCTGCCAGTTCCTTCTCATCCTTGGAAAGTGTTTCCATGGACTTTGTTGGAGGACTGCCTAAATCTAGGAAAGGTCATGACTATTTATATGTTGTTATGGATAAGTTCAACAAAACAGATTATAGCTAAAGAAACTGCAAAGTTGTTCTTTCAGCATGTATGGGTTCATTTTGGATTACCCACTTCCATTGTATCTGATTGAGACTCTCCATTTGTTGGGAAGTTTTGGTCGAGTCTATGGGAATTGATGGACACCAAACTAAAGAAAAGCACAACCTTTCATCCACAAACAGATGGCTAGATAGAAGTTGTCAACAGGACAGTGATCCAGTTACTTAGAGTCTATTGCAGCAAGCATCCCAAACTTTGGGATGAACATTTGTGTTATGTGCAACATGCTTACAACCGAGCAAAACATTCTTCTACATAGAGGTCTCCTTTTGAGACCTGTTTTGGTTTCACACCAAGGTCTCCCTTGGATTTTGTCTTTGGTAAAGACATGGCAGTTGATGGACACAGTGATGTGGACAAGGCAACCAAGTTCATTAATCCAAGAGATTCACCAGGCAGTGCAGGAACAACTGTAAAAGAGCCAAGCCAAATACATGGCAAGGCATGACAAGCATCAGATGGAGCATAGTTTCCAAGTTGGTGATCAAGTCTAGTTGCATATCAGCAAGGACAAAATGCAAGGTGAAGGTAAAAAGCTAAAGCCAATAAGGTATGGACCTTTCAAGATACTTGAGAAAATTGGTGAGAATTCTTTTCACCTTGATTTACCAGCTTACACGCACATCTACTCAGTCGTTAATGAAGACAACTTGAGACTATTTGAACCTTCATTAATTAATGATCCTGAAGAGCAGATTCAATTGCCTTCTATTGATGATCTGTTACCTGAATATCTCAATGAATTGCAAAAGACACAGTTCTGGACAGGAAGGTGAGGACAATGTGCAGGGGAGATGTTGAGTACCTCAGGATTGGACTCAAGGGTTCAAAGCCAAGCAATGCAAAATGGAAAGAGATTGGACAAGTGAGACAACTATACTCTCACTTAGTCGATGCTTGAAAACCAACTTTTGGTGGTCCAAAAAACTTTTTTTATTGCGAAGGCTGTGATCCGAATTTTATCCTCAAACACTCTTATAGCTCCTTGAACTATGTAAAACTCATACAAAGTTTTCAAAGTGCTATGGATGTAAAGCTTATAAAAAATAACCTCTGAATAATGGAAATTTGTGGTCAGCACGGAGCAACGAGGACCCTCAGTCAAAGTGCACAAACTGTTGGCCCATGGTAACTATGTGCTGGCGCAAACTAGAAAATGGGAAGTCAGATCCAAAAACGAAGGTAGTAATTGTGTATTGCAGGGCATCCCCCTCAGAGAAGGAAAGCCCCGAGAACTTGTTCACGGGGAAAAGCACAGAACCACATGGAAATTGCCGATTCCATCAAAAGGCGGGCCCCACGCTAAAACCGGCAGGATATCGGAAGGCCCTCAAGTGGTAAGCGGGTTTGACTGAGTCCCACACGTTTCCATACAATGGGCGACATGCGTCTAGTGGATGAGAGAGAAAACCGCTTTCATTGTGCGGGTAAAGCTCATGCTACTTACCCACGCGATATGGATAGAGAGCCTAGGATCTGGAGGCCCCAGATCAACGACGAAGAATCAATCCAATGGGTGACCAGATTTGACAGGGAAATAGGCCGAGGCGGATAAGATTTGAGATCCGACATGACCGATAAGTTGGCAGAGGAATCAGTTTCATGGGTAATCTTGGAGCAATGGAAATTACAACCGTTCAAAGAGAACTGAAACTTAGTTCGTGAGGAAATAGGTAGCCACCTCTCTATGAAGTGTTACAAAGAGTCAGGAAGCAGAAATGAACAGTGAGGAGTAGATTGGCTTTAAGCCACGAACAGACATAAAAAGCAGAGGAGGAGAAAAAAAGTAAAGGAGAGCAAAGAGAGGGGGAAGCAAAAATTGCAGAGAACAGAGAAGCCAAGTTGACCTAGAGAGCAAAGGCAACATCGAGTAGACAGAGAGAGAGAGAGTCCAAGAGTTTGTTAACTCCAGAGAAGGCTTAACAGGTTCAAGCAACTCCTATGTGTATACCTGTCAGGTATTGAGTACCAAATTGGACTCATACCACTGAGACCAGTGGAGGTCGAGATTTAGTAAGGGGAGTCAGTGTACTCTAGACACTTGGGGAATCCAAGTACTATCCTACTGATCATTATCTATTAAGTGAGACTCAATTTGAGCTCACTGTTGTAAAACTCTAATTTTTAAGACATAATAGAAAGGCCACCACTAAAGGCTGGACCAGGAGACATAGCCTAGGAGGATTGGGTGAACTCCTTATTAAATTTGTTGTGCTTATATGTTTCCTTATTGTGTTCTCTTACTATTTTAGTGTCTGTGTATTTCGTAATCTTATCGATCCGTTGCATAAAATAACATAGACACCCCCTAGCACATAAGACTGTAACACCTTCATTAATTGACTGAGATCATTCACGAGTGATTTCAGATCAAAGTGGAATAAGTATGTGGCCACCAATATCCACCTGTATCAATCCCCCCCTCCGCCGCCCCCTGACCTTAAGAAGCAATGGTCCCCATTTCATTGAGTGCCTCCATGAGATGTAGAAATTTATGTTGAACTTGGTCCTTAGCAAGCCACTTTCCCTGGTGCAATAGTTGCCCAGCTTTAACAACTCAATATAGTTAGATCCTCTATTTGCAAGTGTTCTTGATCTATGTGTCCATGATCCAATCAATTGTGGCATGTTCAATGCAGTGTGGGTTTATCTTTGTTGGTGTATGTTAGCGCTTGAAATTTCACTTCAGGCTGAAAAAGGCAAACCTCAAGGCAACATCAAACCATTTAGCCTCGTAGCTAGCCCTACGGGGCAGGAGAAGGCTCTCTCCGGTCAATCTCAGTAAAATCTTCAATGGATGAGATGACCAATAGGGTAACACTGATTTTAGGCTAGTAAACTGATCAAAAGGGTTGATTTGGGGTTTTTAGGGTTTTTGGTGGCAAATTGAGGGGATGGCAATTTTGGGTGCGGGGATTGGACACAGTTTCTGCAGGGGGTTCTTTGGGGTGAGGTAGGAGACAGTATTGATAACTTTGATTGAGGTGGATGATTAGGAATGACACGTGAGGAGTTAAGGAGAGAAAACAATAACTTTGAATTCTCATTAAATAGTAGAAAACATTGAAATTAAACAAACTTAAAAGCAGAGCATGACAGTCATGAATTCTTACTTTAACACTTCGTTTGCTTAATGTGCAGAAGGAAAAGAAAGGAAATGATTCACATAACACACTTACAGGTACATAGAGAAACACACCATCAATACATGTAACCACAAGAATCCCAAAAAGGACTGCAAAACCCTGGTCTTCCTTAGCCAAAAATTGCAGAGATACAGTGAAATAATACAATGATAGCTTCTCCCTCAAGAGTCCAACCATGAAAATGAGCAATAAAGTACATAATATAGATCATCTAACCTCTTTCTCTGCCTCCATGGGTCGAGCTCACTATCCTAGGAGCTATTTCAACCACTTCTAAACTTAGCACTACAAACTAGGCAGTCAAAACAACTTGCCTCTATAAGATAGGAAACCAATTCATTCATTTAATTTTCACCTTTTTATGAATGAATCTTCTAGAAGAGGTACATAAGAGTAAAAGTGTCATAAAAGTACATTAATTACATCACATAGGATAATAATCCACCCCAAAAAGTCAAACAGGGTCAAACTGCGTTTTTCTGAACGCAGCTTCTGGCTGCGATAGGTTTCTTCGGACGATCTAGATCTAATCTTTTCCGACTAGATCTAGATCTAATCTTTTGTCTTTTTCCTCTACGGCTGGGTTCTACAAGGAAGTAAAATATGGCTCCCAGCTTCGCGAAAGTAGCAGCTGGCTCAGTGCCGTCAGCTCCTGGAGGGCAAGCTCTTGCCCATAAGCCCCAGCACCCACTGTCCAGGTGGTCCAAGCCTCACTCGATGAGGCTTTGAAGTTTTCTGAAAGTGCCCTAATTTTTCGATTCAATGGTTTTTGGCCGCGACTAACAGCTCTCCACAATTGGATCTCCGAGGTATGGAAGCCTGTAATTTCTGATGACATTAATATCTACCCCTGTGTTAGGGGTTTCTTTATAGTAGATTTTGAAAATCCTGAAAGCAGACAATGTATTATGGATTCCGGCCCTTGGTTTTGGGAAAAATCAGGCTTATTCATGAAGCCATGGAACCCATCATTCGATCCCTCAACAGCAGTGATAAACTCAGCACCAGTTTGGGTGAGATTTCCAAGCCTACCCTTGCATCTCTGGAATCTCTCCTTGCTAAAAGCCATTGGAAATGCAATTGGGAAATTTTACTGCAGGTGTCCAGAAACAGAGGAATATGCCAGAACCACCTATGCACGCATTTGTGTGGAAATGGACTTCAGTGCCGGATTCCCAGCGGAAATAAACCTAACAAGTAATGATTATGTGTGGAACCAGAAACTCGATTATGAAAGTGTCCTCTTCCGATGTCGATCCTGCTTTGAGACAGGCCATCTAGCCAAAAATTGCCCAAAAACCTCCCAGAAAAATCCTGGTAAAAAAAGCCACCACAGATCTACTTGGTGGGAAGGAGCACAAAAAGAACACTACACGGTCATCAAAGAAGAATACTCTAGAGAAAACTCTGAATCACAAGAAATTGGGCAAGACAGAAACAACTCTCAAGACAAGCATGGAGAAAGCCCTGCCCAACAACAAAAAAGTGCACTCGACAACCCCTCAAGTGTCAACAGTTATGAGGATTCGATTATCGTGCAAAATAAATCTTCATTTGACAACAAAGAAGATCTCCTAGACCAAACCTCTTCTCCGACTATCTTCAAAAGGACGAACACAATTGATCGTGAAGCTAAGACACCATTGTTTCAAGAACCAGAAGAGATGAAGGAGATGCAAGATGAAGGAAGTTGGAAGACCGTAGAGAAAAAAAAGAGAGCTACAACACCAATCTCGCCAAGAAAGACAAGGAGCCAGACAATTAAAAATTAAAAATATTATAGGTCCGATAGACCAATTTGGTCTGAGTGGACGGTAACCACCACCACCATCATCATCATCATCAGTGAAATTTGGAGAAATTTTCCTGACGCGTCGCGCGCCTCTGCCTGACGGGTCGCGCACCTTTGGGACCACTGTTGGGGCACTTCCAGGTGTCCAAATGAAGTAAGAGTAGGCTTGCTGGAAAGGTCTGTGAGTCTAATTTCCAACCCAACTAGAAGTTTGGAATTTGGTGGTCATTTTCCCCTCCAAAATTGCAATCTCCCAATACTGCTTTCTGTGTCTCAAAAAAGTGACAAAAAGTCATTTTTTGCTTGTTTTTTGACTTTCTGGAGGCCCAAAACTTCGCCAAATCTCTAGTCCTTTGATGAGCATGTGTAACATTGCATGAAAAATCTGGAAATGCTGAGTTTTTGCAAAATGGAGTTGCCAGGATGAAGGGTCTCACGGGGGGTGAGACCCGTTAATGGAGAAAACCTGTAAATTGCCTTAAAAAAACCAAAATTTACCCAAAATGCTCAAAATTTCTTGGGATTTGTGCTGTGGCTAGGATATTTAGTGCCTTGGTCCTTGAGTGAAGCCTCGGCCAAGATATGGAGGGGATCGGGCCTCTTTCTCCGTCGTTTTAGTGCCTTGGACAACCTCCTTGGATCTAGCGATTTTAATTTTGACATTTCTATAAAACCATGACACCTGAGAAAAAAGTGAAGGAGGTTTTTCTTCTTTGGAATGTTGTGGACAAAATCCTCTCTCGGTTTTCCCAAATTCATCTTTTATTGCTTTGAAACACCATTTCAGTGAAACTTATCCCGATGTGTGAAACAAGGAATTTTGTCGAAATGAAGCGAAATGAAGGGGATAAGGGGATTCTAAATTCTTGGGGAAATTTTTGGAAGTAGGGAGGGATGTGAGGAGGCAAGGGAAAGTGGAATCTCAAAGATTGAGTGAGGGGAAAGGGACCAAAAAGGAAAAACACAGGCCCAACCTAGAAAATTGCTAGGTTGTAGCTAGAAACTAGGGTTTGTGCGAAAATGAGGAATTTGGGGAATCTCAGTGATGGGAAGCATTTGGTAAGGTACTTTAAGGATAGGGGAAGGTGTATGAACATCAGGAAACAAGTTTTGTCGATGATTTGACCGTCCAAGAGAAATTGCCTTCAAAACCCTAGGAGAGGGAAATGACCTTACCTAGGCGCAACTGAAGCATGAACAAGGTGTAAAATGATTCATTAGACACTGAGATGATAATGCAAAACCTATGAATGATGATAGAATCAGCTGAATAGTGACATAGATTGGCATTTGGACAACTTTAGAAGGAGTGAAAGCAAACCCTAGACCTAATGCCTAGTGACCAAATTTTGCTTGAAGACTTC
>APFE030482144.1:0-10476 GCA_000404065.3 Pinus taeda
AACTTCCACTAGACTTAATCTCCTAAATAAAGCTTGGCCTTCAATAAGAATGAACTTGGCCTCCTTTAAACTAAAACCAAAAAACGAAAAAAAAAACCTTCAAAACGAGTGACAAAAACCCTTTCACAACTTAGAAAATACTTCACAAAGGCTTCTTCCAACACAAATTCACTTCACGTAATGGTTTATCAGTATGAACCTCATTCTTTTCCTCCTTCTTTCTAAAACAAAACCAAACTTGTTTAAGTGGAGGTTAGAAATGCTCCCTCACACACCTATTTATAGTGCATTTAGGGTCTAGGGCAAGGCATGTTGAAGTTGTAAATAGAGTCAGGTTTCATAATGTAGTTTTATCATTGATATATTTATTTTATTTATATTTACTATATTTTTTGTCAAAGCATGTTCTTCATGATTATAGAGTCAAAAAGAGTCAAAAATAATTTATTATGAGTGAAAAGAAAATGTATTTAATTCATGTCCCATTTGGACATCTGTAAGAAAAGGAATATACATTTTATTTTTTACTCATAAGCCCACAATATGACCAAGTCAACCCTCCTTATACAATTCATCCTAGTGACACCTATTTGACCCTCCTAGACAACAATGTAAGAGACAATTCGACCTGTTGGAGAGTTCATTCATCCATCACATGAACAAGTATCTTCTGCACCAAAACCAACAAGAAATAAAGACAAAGTCAAAGGAGAGAGAAGGGAGACAAAGCATAAGAAGAAAGATAAAATTATATATCCTATTACAGCTCAAACATGTGAACTTTTCTATGGAACAAGGCCAAAAATATAATGAAATTGCAAGGCTGAAATTAGGCCTCTACTAGAGGGGAATTTTTCTAATTTTAACTAGAATTGAGGAAGTTTGATCTATGTTGAATTTGACTATTGGAGGGGACTTGAAGGGGGGTTTGACTTGGTATCTTTGTGTTTGTTTAGTCTTGGTCTTGGTATTGGTTTTAGATATTTCTCATTTTGATCTGATTCTATAGGAGAAGGGTTGTTGAGTTTTCCCTTTGTGGGTTTTTCCCTAGCCTCTAACCTAACTTATGGTGTCCTTTGTCTCATTTTGATCTTTATGCTTTGAAAATTTATATAATTTCTTGATGAATAAGACATATGAATTAATAAGAAGACACATAATATACACAAGTAATTATCAATAAGAGGAAGCAAACATTAAACTACACCACACTTGGCTTCTTAATGTGGCCCACTTGTGAAATTGGCAGAATTTATAGTAAATATTCATAGAATCATTTCTCCTCAACCATGACGAGTTAGAAGGTGTTCTATGTATCATTGGAAAACTATAAAAATATAATATTTGACTATGTAACTTTATATTTAATTTAGATAGTCTTTGATGTCAATAACAACCATTTTCAACAATCTCTCCCTCTATTTTTAATGGAAAAGATTTGATATATGTTTTTTCCAACAACTACTCCCATTGGTTGCATTATCTTGATACTTCTTGTTATCTTCTACCTCTTCTTATATTTTCTCCCCCTTTCACATCAATATCAAAGGGAGCTCCCCCTGATTTTGTGCTTTCTTTAGTGAGATAAAGGAGAGATTGCTCTCAACATTTTCCTAAAATATTCAAAGGTTTCTCTAGAAATAGGTTTGGTAAATATGCCAATAATCTATTCTTTGGTTCCAATATATTCCATCTTTATGTTCTTCTTAGCAACTTCTTCTCTAAGGAAATGCTACTTAATTGGAATGTGAATTTTTTTTTAGTGCATGATAGGATTTCTTAAGATATTGACTGCATTATTGTTGTCACTGAAAATAGCGATCATATTCCACTTTGATGTCCTACAAATTTTGTTTCATCCATAGAATTTGGGTACAATAGTATGTTGTGTCTATGTATTTGGATTATGTTGTAGAAATAAAAACTGATAATTTCTTTATGCTTGACCAAGACATAATAAATCTCCTAAGAAAAATTCACTCCCACTGGTGTTTTTTGTATCATGAATTCTACCTTCCCAATCAACATTTGTGTATGATGTTAATGTGAAATTTGTACTCTTAGGATATCGAACCCTAAAATTGAATGTTCTTTCAAAGTATTGAAATATCCTCTTTACTACTTGCATATGTGATTCCTTTGGTGTTGATTGAAATCTTGCAACCATTCCTACTGTGTACATAATATATAGCCTTGAAGTTTTCAAGTGTAGTAGACTCCCAATCATAGACCTATAAATATTTTAATTGACCTATGTAGATTCAACATCCTTAAATTGAATCTGATTATCATCAGGGTACTAATTGGTGCACATTCTTCCATTCCAAACCAATTAAACATATCTTTGAGGTATTTGGTTTGGGAAATCAATATTCCATTATCGGTTTCAGAAACATATAGTTCGAGGAAGAAGGATAATTCTACAAAGTTCAATTTCCTTTGACATTTCCAGAGAAAATCTATGAGTCATATCATCATTATTGCTTCCAAAAATGAGATCATCCACATATACCAGTGTAATTAATAAGAAATATTTTTTCATCTTGATGTAGATAATGTTGTCAACTATCCCTCTTTTGAAACCTTGTTTTTGAAAATATACATCTAACCTAGCATACCAAAAAAAGTGATTTCGTTAATTTCCACACATAATATTTATTTTACAAAAAATCAAAACCTTCTAGTTGTTAAATGTATATTTATTCCTTTATATATCCATTTATAAATATTGATTTAACATCCATATGATAAATGTTGAATCCTTTAGTACACACAAATGCCAAAAACGTTCTTATTTATTTTAATTTGGAAATTGGAGAAAAGGTTTCTTCGAAGTCAATTATTTCAATTTATGCATCCTCCTTACACACAAGTCTTGCATTATTTCTCATAATTTTTCCATCTTCATTCATTTTTTTTAAATACCCATTTATTCCTTTAGCTCTATTTTGGATAGCAAGGAAAATTTGACTTTTCTTCGTGAATTAGTCATTATTCTCTAGGTTTGTATACCTGAATCAATATCTCTAATAATTTGGTTCCTATGTGATGTTTTTTCACAACCTTAAAAGTTGTCTTATATGGAGATTGTTATTTTTTTTTCTTGTTCTTATTTTGTATAAATCTCCTCTTGGTCCACATATATAGTATCTTTTGAATTCTCATTTGTTTTTTCTGCTTATTTCTTTGTGCATACTTTATCTATTCTCACGTCAATACTTACCACAACTTTGAGCAATATTTTACCATAAAATTTATAAGATTTACTACTTGTTGAGTATCCAAGAAAGATTTCCTCATCTACTCTATAATAAAAATTTCCCAATTTAACATCACTTATCTTCATGTAACATTTGCTTCCAAAGTTTTTGAAATATTTAACTAAGTTGGCCCACCTTTCCATAGCTCATATGGTGTCTTGTAATTTTTAAATTGGACTTGTGCTATGTTCATGATGTAAAATGCTACAACAACTAATTATTTCCAAAACTTATCTAGTAGTTTATCTTCTAGCAACATTGTTCTCATTGTTTATTACACTGATATGTTCTTTATTTCTATGACTCCATTCTATTGTGGAGTTCTTGTGACTAAAGTTGTGTCTCTTGATTCCACATTTCTCATAGAATTCATTAGAGTCATTTGAATTGAATTCACATCCTCTGTCTATTCTTAAAATTTTGATTCTAAGATCGATTTCATACTATGGCTTTGAATGACTTGAAAGTATCTAGTTCTTTTTATTTCTCTTTAAGAAATGCAACCCATACCATTCTGGTAAAATCATTATCAATCAAAATAATGTACCTTTCACCTTGCAGGGTTGGTGTTCTTTTTGGTCCACATATATCGGTGATGGGCCTCCCAAATAAGTACAATTTAAGTCCCATCTAACCATCCTTAAGCATATTTAACCTTTCCTTTTTCACTTGATAATGACTTCTTAAACTTGAATATGTTCTTAGGAGGGTTAAGAGATAATTGCTATACCTTGTGTTCCTAATGCGTTAATTGTGCAAGATATTGAGGATATCTTATGTAGATCATACAAGAGTCTAGAAAGAGAATATTATGGGGATTTTCCCTTGCTAAAGGCTAATTACAACTTGGATGGCTCAAGGACATTTACCGCCTCCCTAGAGTTGTGAGGACAACAGGGAACTAGATCTAACGTTTTAGGGATTTTGAAGGGAAGCAGTGCTTCTTCAAGGAGGCTTCCCCTCAAGAATGTTTTGTATAAACAAGGGGTCATAACATCCCAGTAGGCATTTAAAACTCTGTAGGAAGATAGTAAACATTAGAGAAAGGATTTTTCTTGTTATTTCAATTTGTCATCTTTAATGTATAAGAATGTTTGTGGATTAATGAAAACCACCCTTTTGTTCCCAGTCTGATTTTACTTTAAGGGGCCTAAGTCTCCTTGGGTTAAGGCCCAACCCAAATGCTCAACCCCCCTTCTTGTACATTTTCTTTCCATGCATTTATTTTAGTTATGTTTTTCTACAAATCTCATCTCTGAAAAAGTATGGCTTTGTAGGGTTAAGGAATAAGCTTCTATTTGAGTTTGCTTATGTATCTTGCTTTGATAGACTCAAAAATAGTTTCTTTCATGCAGTAGTATTCTTCATTTAAAATTCAACTTATCATTTTTGTCATTTTACTTTTCTGCACATTAGTAGTTTCTCAATTTTTTATGCACTTTACTTTTATTACTTAACCATGCATTTTTCTCACTTTTATAGGGTATTTCTTTATAGGCATAGTTATTGTGGTTTTGATGCATTTAGTTGACTAACAACATAATCTTTTCACCCACTGTTATATATTTCTACAATCTACCAACAAGCCAAATTTTGCCTAACCGAGCTACAAGAAACTCTAGTTTTGCCTCTTCCTTGTATGATATAATCCTTTGGGTGCCCTTGAGCTTGGACACGATCCATATAACCTTCTATAACCTTCCTCCACCTTACTCAAAAATAGTTTCTTTCATGAAGTAGTGTTCTTCATTTAAAATTCAACTCATCCTTTTGTCATGGTAGTTTATCAATTGCTTATGCACTTTACTTTTATTAGTTAACCATGCATTTTTCTCACAGTTGGATGGAATTGATTTATAGGAATATTTAGTGTGGTTTTGATGCATTTAGTTGATTAACAACAAAAAAATTTCACCCATTGTTATATATTTCTACAATCTACCAGCAAGCCAAATTCTACCTAGCTGAGCTACAGGAAACTCTAGTTTTGCCTCTTCTTTGTATGATCTAATCCATTAGGTGTCCCTGAGCTTGGAAATGATCCATATACCCTTCTACAACCTTCCTCCACCTTACTCAAAAATAGCTTCTTTCATGTAGTAGTGTTCTTCATTTAAAATTCAACTCATCCTTTTTGTCATGGAAGTTTATCAGTTGTTTATGCACTTTACTTTTATTAGTTAACCATGCATTTTTCTCATAGTTAGATGGTATTTATTTATAGGAATATTTAGTGTGGTTCTTATGCATTTATTCAACTAACAACATCATCTTTTCACCCACTATTATATATTTCTACAATCTACCAGCAAGGCAAATTTTGCCTAGCCAAGCTACAAGAAACTCCAATTTTGCCTCTTCCTTGTATGCTCTAATCCTTGGGGTGTCCCTGAGCTTGGACATGATCCATATACCCTTATACAAGATTCCTCCACCTTATTCTCCCCTCAAACTACATTTAGACCTCATAAATTTTCTCTCGTATGTTTCCTATAGCAAAATAGGGCCATCCTGTAGCAATACATAGATTTCCTTAGAACACCTCTAGATTTGAAACAAAATACTGACATCATTCCTCAGAGTTTTAAAATGTTCATTAGACCTTGGAGATGGATTTTACAAGTTGAGACTCCCCTTAGGAAGATTACCTAGTTGTTGTGGCTTTCCTTAACAATTAGGGTTTTTTGTTTGTATGTCTTCTTTCAGCTGCAAGTTGATTGATCATCCACCATAGAGTAGGATTGATTTTCCTCTAGCATTATTAAAGTGATTTGATTTTCTTTGTTGCAGTAGCATAGGTTTATTTCATTCATTTACTTTCCTTCAATTAGCATAGGTTTACTTTCTGCAACACAAAGTAGGATTACTTCATATCATTTACCATTTTGTAATTAGATTAGGGTTATCGTTTGTCATTTTCTTTCTTGAATATAGAATATTGATTGCTTTCCATTATCCCCTTTCTTCAAATATAGATTAGGTATATTTGTTATTAATTGATTTTCTAAGAATTTCATATAGCCTAGATAGAAAAAGTGGTCGATGTTCATTTTAGCTTCTCTTCAATTGCATCACATGAGCCAAAGTAGAATATATATTTCCTACTACACATATATTGTTGATACCTCTTTATTTTGTATGAAACACGAGCTGATAATTAAATTTAGGACCCTCCAGAGTTTCAACATTCTTGTTTTAATACTAAGGTCCATAAATTGGTGTGAAAAAGGTCTAGTGATATTGATGTCGATCACTCCGTTTATTTGAAACTCACTCTTGTTTGTTTCCCATGTTGGAAAGATTTGCAAATCACACTTGTTGGTTTCAGTATTTTGGGCATATCTCCCACTTCTTGTGTTCCATTGAAATTTACCAAACTATCAAAGCTTAAGTGTCCTATCATTTTATGTTGTAACAAAATATCATATTATTGTCCAATGTAGCATTTTTATCCTTGCATTTAATCAAGAATAAACATATTTCATGGAGTCCTTATTGATCTTCCCACTAATCTTCCTAAATTGGTCTTCCTTAATTCAATATTTAGCATGAAAAGTGAGATAATAACCTTGATCACACATCTAGCTAGAACTTAAACGATTATGTTTGAGTCCTTCAACGTACAAACATTTTGTGTTTTGGCCCTACCTTTTTCAAGACTTATGATACACTTCCATGTTGATATGTCGTCATTGTTTTCATTGATGGCCCAAGAAAAACATGTCTACCATTAGTTGTGCTACATTTCATTGCATCAAGTAGGGTAACAAATATAAATTCTCTCTATAATGCATGCTAAAACAATGATTGTTGCAATGAAATACAATAGCTCCATATCCTAAAAATTTTACAACATATAGAATCTACCCACTATCAAAGTTAATGTACCAACAACTATAACAGAAATATGCCAAAGAGGTCGTCACAACTATCAAAATTCCAAATGAATGATAAATATATGAATAAGAAAATGCATAATTAAATTAAAAAAGGGACATCCTATGAAGAGTAAAAATGGAATTTAAGTTACTCTTGCTGGTTGGCAATGTCGAAGACCAATCAAATGGAGGAAAACACATCTAGCTGAAAAGAATATATGCATTTTGTCTTACCATTTTATTTTTTACAATAGAAAAATGAAAATGCTTGATTGTGGAGGCCTTGAAATAGAATCTTTGAAGAGATAGAGATTTTCAAAGACAAGAAGTATAATTTTGCATGTTAGCTATGCATAGGCCGGTTCCAAGAATGAAGACAAATTGACCTTGTCTAGGAGAAGTCAGTCTTGCTTGGAGTAGCTTGACTAGTATAAATAAGGGTCACTTTGACCTCATTTAACTTTCACTTTTCTAAGTAAGAAATAGAAGAGTTTGGTTTGAGGAAGAAGAAAATAGGCTCATATCTCATGAACCTTAAGGTGATTTGAGGAAGTAATATTTTGGCTTTTGGTTCTATCCTTAGGTAATGGTTTTTGGTAAAACAAATTATTGTAGGTTTTAACCCCATACAGAAATTACCTGCATACGAATTATGAAACACAGAAAATAAACAATGCGAGAGTATAACACATAAAACACATATACACAAAGATTTTCCCCTCGATCCCAAAATCGGGACTACCGGCTTGATTTTTCATTATGTTCCTTTCAATGTTATAATACATATTTATACATGTTGAATCATCCAATACTATGCACCGAAAACCATCACATCCAAAACCATGGACCGAAAACCATTGCGTCCAAAAACATGTGTGAAAATCATGCACAAAAACATAGGTGGGTCTGCCTAACCTAACTTAGGTTCCAAAACTAAAATTTTCTGGGGCACTGCCCTAGACCCCATAGAGTGGGGTTACCTGCACCCCTCAAACCCCCTGTGACTCCCCCTGCTACGCAATCAGTGAAAGGAAGTGGGGACTCCACCCCCCCCAACCCAACGGTTAACTATGTGGGCTAGTCATGGAAAGAATATAACACAACCCAACATTCTCCCACTTTTTGTTTTCTTTCCACAGGGGGCCACAAGAGCACTTAGTCATTTATCTAGCCCTACAATGCCCATTTTTTCTCTACACCAAGAGAACTTCTCAGAGCTCACAGATTTTTTCAATGCATCTATAGTATTCTTCAAAGTGTCTACAATTTACAACAGTCAATCACTCTTGTGTTTGGTTCTATCGATATCCCCACAAAGAGATAACTGAAGAGGCATTGGCGAAATTGCTTGCGTGGTGGATTCGTTTGAATGATATGCAGGATTTCTTGTCTTCTATGTATTATTATTGCACTTGGCTACTCACAACTATCCCCTTATAACGCTCCTGTACTAACTCCCGATACTTGAACACAATCTCTGCAGACCAAAACTGCCTTCCTTGCTTGCATGAGTGACTGCCTGTATTCTGCCTCTGCCTTCAGTCTTGCATCAGTGCCACTACAGATTGTTTCTTACTCATTCCAACGATTGCACGCTCCAAATAGGTTAAACACATACCCACTTGTAGATCTTCTCTGATCCAAATCTCCAGCCTAGTCTACATCAACAAAGCCATGAATATCCAACACTCTGTACAATCCCGGTCTTCCTAATTCGAATTGGATCCTTGAAAACTATCAGATTTCTATCACTGTTTCAAATTATGACAGACTTCAAAACCTTGTAAACAAAGAGCTATCAGGAAGCACCTCTGGACAGTGGCAGTTTGTAGCTAGCATGGAACAACAAGGACCTCAGTCAAAGTGCGCTGACCGAGGCCCATGGAGACTGTGCAGTGGTGAAAACTAGCAATTGGGAAATCCAGATCAGAAAACGGAGGCCATTTCTGATACAAAACCCCTCAAGAAGGAAAAGCCCCGGGTGCATGGTCACAAGGGAAACCAAGAAACCATGTGAAAAGCATTAAACCGACAGGCGAGTCCCGTGCTCCAAAACCTGCGGAATATTGGAGGCATTTCAAGTGGTAAGCGGGTTTGGCAGAGGACCCAGTGATTCCATACATTGAATGACATGTGTCCGGTGGATGAGAGAGAAAACCGCTCTCATCACTAGCTAACGTTCGAGCAAATCAACCACGCGATAAAAGCGATAACTGTAGGATTTAGAGGCCCTAGATCTAACAACGAAGATTGCACCCGATGGGAGACCAGATTTGGTAGAATAATAAGCTACGGTACATGAAGATTTGAAGTCTGATTTGACCGCTAAGCTAGTAGATGAATCATTTCGCAGAGTAACCGAAATAACAAATCATTGAGGAAGAGCTGGCGCTCAATTCGTGAAGGGACAAGCAGCCACCTCCCTGTGAAACATTACACAGTGGCGATGACATAGAAGTAGGTAATTCCAAGTGGACAGCGACAGGTGATCCGAAGAGATGGAAGAGGAAGTGAATAGTCAAGGGACAGATTGGCTTTAAGCCACAAATAGACAAGGAATAGAGAGGAGAAGGAGAAAGTGAGACAGAGGAGACATAATAGAGAGTGAAGCAAGAAGCAGAGAACAAAGAAGTCGAGATGACCTGTAAAGCTAAGGCAGCATCGAGCAAATAGACCTAAGAAGGCTTGAGAGGTTCAAGCAATCCCTGTGAGGATATCTGTCGAGAACTGAGTGCCAAATTTGATTCATCCCATTAAGACCAGTAGAGGTCGAGACTTGGTAAGGGGGAGTCTGTGTACTCTAGTGGCTTGGGGAATCCAAGTACCACCCTACTAAGCATCATATGTTACAAGAGACTCAAATTGAGCTCCTCACTGTAAAGACTCTACTTAAAGACACAATAAAGAAGGCCACCACTGAAAGCTGGACCAGGAGATGTAGCCCAAGAGGATTGGGTGAACTCCTTATTAAATTTTTGTGTTTTTGCATTTTGCTTTCTGTGTTTCTCTTACTGTTTTCTATTGTTTGTGTATTTTGCAATCTTATTGATCCGTTTCCTAAGATAACATAGACACACACCATCACATGAGTTTGTAATACCTACATTAATTAATTAACTGAGATCACTCATAAGTGATTTTTAGATCAAGTGGTATCAGAGCTCTAGGCTATTAAGGTTAGACAAGTTTTGTAAGAATTTACAGGGTAAGTTCCTCAGACAGAATGCCAGAAGGACACCGCTCACAAACAGATCACAGATCAATACACCAGTATTTTGACGTGGTTAAAACCCTCAGAGAGGGAAACAGTCCAAGGCCTGCGCCAACCTGGCTACTAC
>APFE030482152.1:1115-14420 GCA_000404065.3 Pinus taeda
TGCAAGAGCAAGAGGATCATTATTTTGTAGTTCAAGAGTGAAGAGTTTAATCATGAGTTGGACAACTTCAAGTGCAGAATGTGAGTCATAGAGTTCTTTAAGCTTTATAGGGCTTCAAAGGTAGTTGAATATGACGAAATATGGTGACTCACCTCTTCATTTACAGATGCTGTGGTTAATGCATAAGATTTGCTATTCTTGTTTTCCCAAATGACGAGCTCTTTGTCTGAGGTAGGCTGTACTGGGTCATTGTCTCCTTCTCCGACACACACTCCTTTCCACAACTCATTGAAGATGAGGGTGTGTTTTATCATCCGAGACAATTAAAGATAGTTCTCCTTGCCAGTGAGAAATATTCCTACGATGGAGATAATTGAATGCATTCTATAAGAAAAAAATTACTTCTGCTGATAGAAAACAATATATATGTTATACCTTCCACTTCTCAAATATATATGCTATACGTTCCATATATCATATAACATATCGCCATAAAAAACTTAATGAATTTCAGGCTCACCTTTTTTTTTATTCAAAATAATATACTATCACTCCATATAATATATTATTATTCTTACAAACATGAACATATGTTGGTCACTGCACCAAACTGAACAGACAAACGCACCAAACTGAATTGAGCAGTAATTTAAAAAACTGTGCATTTGTAATGTTACCATTCAACACTCCATACCATTCAAATTATTTAAAAACTGCACATTTGAAATGTTACCATTCAACACTCCATACCATTCAAATGATTTAAAAATTGTGCATTTGAAATGTTACCATTCAACACTCCATACCATTCAAATGTTACGCTTCCGCTGCACCAACATTATACTCGTTCAATGAAACAATATTCATGATATGCGCCACCCAATAAGAAGCTACACCATTCATGAATATGCACTGCACTAACAAAACTTTAATGCAGAAATAGATATTTATAAACAGAATAGTAATATACATACGACGCCATACCATTCAACACTGGTTCAAATTCGAGAAAGTCAAAAAATTCTAACTCCGCATTGCAAATATTTATGAATCACATGGACAAGTACGAGGGAGCTTTCCGTGACCAATCCGGAAATTCAGGCTGACAGCAGTACCGCCCTCGGTGGTAATGCCTACTCCATGGACGCCGGCTTCCAAGTACACTGGGAAATGTGCAGTTCAACAGCAGCAAACGTATATGAAACAACAACAAACATATACCATTCAGGCAACATTCGAATTTATTTGAAACAACATTCAATTCAAGCATTCAATGTAACACCGCAATGATACACAGTCAATTCCAGCGTTAACCAAGAAACAAGGAGGAGCGGTTAGGCGTTGAGGCAATGAATCACAACGCAAAGGATAGAGGCATTGAGGACAGTGTTCAAGTCAGAACAACAGAGGACAACGCTCAGTGGACAGTGCTCAGACCAGCGTACAACCCACAACAACTTCTCTTGAACATATCGGCGACACTAAAATGGATTGGTAGCATTAACCCTAAAAATGTATGGTACGGAGGACCAATGGTGATATGACTGATGAACGAAATAACCCAACCCGACTCAATCATGGTGATGGAGTGAAAGTGTCATGTTTAAAAGCGACCTACTACCAATAAAGTTCTTCAAGTTTTCTTCCCAATTTTTCGCCAGTCATTGTTGACCAGTACCTCTTTATTTTTATCAAGCTTTAGGAGGATAACATATCCTTGTTTTATAATTTTCCCTTCAGGCAAACCTGTCACTATGTTTTAGCGATCCTAGCGATAGTGAAACTCACTCTTCTCTATAATGGACAAGTTCATCACTATTGTTTTAATGAGTTTAACGACAAAGATAACTTGGTCCTTTTCAGTTTTAGAGAGTCTAAAAAGAGACGGAAAGGAAACTCCAATAATATTTTTTTGTAGTATAATCCCTTAAGTCTGAAAAAGTATAAAATGATACGAAAGGGATGAATTTTCCGATCACTTTAATGATCTGAAAAGGACAATTGCTCGATATTTTTGTGTAATAATCCCTCAGGTCCAAAAATATTAAGATATAGAGGAGGGATGGCACTTCCAATCACATAATGAGCTAGAGAGGCCAATTGCTTGGCAAACATTTTATATTTTACAAGTCTAAAAAGAGCTTAAAAGAGACTCGTCTTTGAGGAATGAGTGATATTTTCAGGTAGCGGCTGGTTCGAGGTAAGGTTTGGAACTTTTCAGTCATGGTAGTGTAAAGAAGGTGGCTAACAGAATCACTTGTCATAGTTGTTCCTCAAAAGGGTAAACAATCAAGTGGAGGCGGATGATCAGCTAAAAAGTGGAGGTGATGCTAAGAACACGACCAAGCTCAAAAGCTGATAGTAATGCGATCACAAAGGTTATTTACCAAAAGTGGGTTCATTTTTTAATGATCTTGAACTCTAGTGGAACATATACTCATAACTAGGTTTATTTTTTAACGAGCTTGAACATTGCAGAAACATTACTCATGCCAGTCATATAATAAGCATGTCTCTCATTAGTAGGTTCATTTTTTAGGGAGCTTGCCCCAATGTTGCTCTGGAGCCTTTTGTATGCAAGCTAGGAATGACCAACCTACGAGGTTAAAGGGTTGAGAGCCTACAAACTAAGAAAATAAGCCTAAAAACTAAGAAAATAAAAGGTCGTTTTTCACTCGCATGCAAAAGGTTTGCATGGCCCTAGGTATAAAGGAAAATAGAGTTTCCAGGTTACCATATGGAAGTTCTTGCATTAAAGCAAGGTTGTTTCATTCGCATTTGCAGACAAAACACTTCCTTGGCTCTGTCCATCGAAATAAACAAAGGTGAACGGTGGGAGCTTCCACTCACATAACCTTTGACAAGGGAATCCTTTTCCAGTCTAATCCCATTTTCCTAAATGGACGAGTGTGTTAGACTAGTCATATATCCTATGTGGAAACCTACCTTATATCTGGGGTTTTCCTGCCAAAGTAGACCAGGGTGCATGCCCCCTGGGTTTAGTCTCATTCATCAAATCACTTGTGCTCATCAGGTGGACGAAATGGAGGTTGATGAGACATTCCTTGTGCAAAAAGACCAGTTAGGGATGGTATTTGACTAGTAGCTGTGTTTGAACCAGGGAACAAAAGCTGGTCTACGAACTGGAACACTCTGCCTTCATATGGGAAACACATCACCCTAAAGAGTGAGGAAACAATAGCTCCCATGCTATAAATGTAGTCACATCCAAGGAGTGGATTGTAATCTAACGACCCTTAGACTACCATCACGTTCAGATAAATGGTTTTCCTTCTCAAAGTTATAGGAAAATTTGGAAGGATCCCTAACGGTCAACTAGTTCCTTTGTTGAAGCCTGACAGATTTCGAATCTCAAGCAGAAGCGATGGCGAACCAAGCGCTTTCCAAGTAGTTGAGGAAAGGATACTCATGGAATCCCCTTCATCTACAATAGTACCAGCCATGATCATTCTATAAGCTTGTACTATGATTCAGAATGGTACATTAGATGGTAGGCGGGGTCTCCCTAATAGATTCCAATCGAAGGAAACGATTAGATTGCTTGGAGGAGGGACTGAATAAATGACTGGATGAATCTCTAACAAACTTCCTTCCTCTGGTAAAGGAATGGGTAGATTTCCCCCATGTTCATTGGATTCTGTGTTAACAAAAAGAATTTGAACGATCTCGTTCTCATTCTCTTTGGTGACTGTATCATCTGAAGGTGAACCTTCTGAAGACAAGACTGGGTCGACTGCCATCTCGACCTATTGACTTTGGTCTGGCGTGGACTTAGAGGATTTATCTTCAATGATAGGTGCTTCAAGAGACAACAAAGGTGTGTCAGTCAAATTTTCAACTATCGATGGACTCGGCAAGAGCTTCTTGTAACCACGAGGAAGTCGCTGCAGTGAAGCAAGACAATTATCCAAGACTCTTTTAGCTTCATTTAGGAAAGGACAATAGTGGAGGGCATGATCGCCTTCACACAGTCTGCAAGGAAATTTAGATCTTCCTTTCTGTCCATTGACTTTATTTTCACTAGTTGATGGTGTACTCTCAACATGATCATCAGAGGTTGAAGACACCAAATTGTGCAAGCGGGAATACAAGTCCCTTAAGATCCACAGGATGCAAGGACAATCTCGATGATAGTGTCCTCGTTTGCAAATGACACGTGGAGATTTAGGTTTGGATGGTGTAGTGTGTGGATTTTCGCCAGACGATGCATGGTTGCCCCCTTTTACCATTGGCTTCTTCTTCTTCTTCTCCTTCCCATTCTTCTTCTTCTCAATTACTTGGTTTTTAGTGTTATTAGTTTCACCAAGCGAAGAGGAAGAAGGAGAGGGAGAAACAAACAAAGTATAAGGTTGGGAGAAACTTTAGTATCATCTAGTTGTTGATTTGATTGCTCAAGAACTACGGTGTTTTGAATGACAACAGTCGAGAAAAGCCATACTGGCAGGCCGATTGTAAGTCCTGGAAGGGACAAAGTAGCCATATGAGGAGCACCACATCTCCCAAAGAGGAGAAGGGACTAGGATTCCCACCCAAGCGGAAATCCTTGATTGGTGGACTCCATTTTCTCAACCTAAGACCAATGAGGGAACAGTGATGTTATTATGAATTAATTGAATTTTATGATGCTTTGACACAACTTTCTTTTTCAATTTTAAAAAATCAAGAAAAAGCTAAAAATGACTCTAGTCGCCTTCAATTTTTAATGAGCCTGAAGTGACAAGTGCTCAGATGGACCTTTCCATCTAAGGAGATTGAAAAGGAATCAAAGTGACTACTCTGGAAATCTAAACAGAGGGATTACCAAACCAATCACAAAACTACAGAATAATTTTTACGTACGGAAATCAATCTTCTCGAATGTTGTGTTCAGTGCATTGCAATTGATAGGGCGGCAAACACGGCTTCCTAAGGGTAAAGGATATAGCTTATTGTGGTCTCCCAATATATACTCAATGGTACATGGGAGCACAAGTCTGTACTGGCACTTATCATATCAAGGAGGAGGAATCACCCAACCTACAATGAAAATGATAGTTACCAAGATTTACGACGTCGAAATACGTCTCTAGCCTAGACTTCTCGATGTTCTGCGTTAGGTTCCAAAGAGTTTTTATGTTCATTGAGGTTTATTTTACAGTTGATCTTTCTTAAGAAGTTTTCCTTTAAGGTTCACCACGTGATGTAGATATACAATTCCTAAATATGCAATCTAAGATGATAAATAGTCATTTACTTTCTTTTTGCAATGAAAATCCTGGCTACTAAGAAAAGAGAAATAAAATTCTTTCAACATAGAGCAAAGAGCACACACTAAGATGCACTGTCCTAAATCAATTTCTGCATGTAGTATAAATGCAAATTCACATGCATGTATTTGTTTTTCAGTTTCATTAATGTGAGAATGACAAAAAGAAAACTAAGTACAAATCTGAACTATCTTTTCTCAAAGCGACACTTTAGCAATTTCTTGTTCAAAAACGAAAGAAAGACAAAGATGACACTTTCAATTTCGACTTGAAAAATGCTTTCGACACTTCAAATAATTGATTATTCAAATCAAATACAATAGCAAAAGTGTAATCGACTATCTAAAAGAGGAAGATTTTACAACACTCTTTTTCTTGACATCTCAACGACACTTGCGACACTTTCAAATTAGAAGATGACAGTTCGATTAAGCTACTTTTTGCAAAGAATAACTGTAAATGATAAAAACTACATAAAAAACATTCACAATTCTTTATCAATGGAGGCTAAATAATGCAAAGGAATAAGGTTTCAACAGTGATATACTGATCATAGACAACAAAACTACTGAATAGAGCTGAAAACAATGAAGAAAAAACCAAAATCTGGAGGCAGAAATAGTCTCACTCAATCATCACACCTCTAACATAGGGAAACAGGGATGCATCTCACCTGCAACACACGGGAGGTGTGATGCATCTAGGTTGCCAATGAGAGAGTGCGATGGTCCAGGGATGAGACTAAGCTTGGTTTTCACTCACATTTTGCAGCTAAGTTCAGGGATTTAGGCTGAGCTAATGATAGGTAGTAAGCACATAGTATAGGGGCTGATCTAATGAGGTTATTTGAGCTACAACTAGGGCACTTAGGATGTTTGCAAGTTAGATGTTCAGTTCATAAACTAACTCGGAGATTGACTGAAGCAGCGTTGATCTACTTTGCAGTTGCATAGCAAAAGCAGTTTGAAGGCTAGCTGGCTTAACTTCAGGCTCTGTCTGTAGTTTATAAAGTGAACAACAATGACTAACAATCAAACTATTCGATCCCCAATGGGCTCGCCATTTTGTTATCGGGAAAACTAGTGTCCATTTAGAGCTGCTAGTCCCACTAAGACGGGTAGCTATGTTAGAAACAAACAAACTAAAGTTATTTGTGTTTTCCTTTATGAGAGATAGATGAGAGAGAAGTAGAGAGTACCAACCTCAGTCTTTCACTTGGCTGCTTGCTTGTTTCCTCCCTCCTTTGACAGAGTTTCGCCACTCTTTCCTCACTTGTCCCGCTTCAAAGAACACCTATAGAGTCAAAGCAGCATAATACCATCAAAGCATAGAGATCTATAACCATAAGCAATATAGGATTAGATGTATATTAGCCATACAAATGCATACACAAATACAAGATTCAAAGATATACAAGCATATGGAGGAAAACTCAAATAGCTTTATTGATAGAAGTAGTAGAAGAGAGGATTACAACCCAACGGTCTAACCCAGCACCATCCTCCCAGCATGAAAGCCCTCTTCACCTCATGGAAAGCTAGATCACCCAACATTACAATGTTTCATAGAGAAACCAACAACACTTCCTTACAAAATACAAAATTCAAGCCTCTGGATCTCTAGGATGAGGGATCCATATATAGATATTTGCAGGTGGGTGAGTCAGCTTCTGGGATTTTGATTAGTATCATTTCTTTGATAGTTCTTGGTTCCACTTGGAGATTTCATGATCTCTTACTCATCCTTGGGCGAATTCAGAGAGGCAAGTGTCAAATGAGCAGTTCTAGAAGATTCCCTGGGTTTCCACCTAGCAAATTGCCTCTACCATTTGTCTACTCTCTCCCATTGCACCCTACAGAAGGGCTTTTCAGTATGCATCGTACCGCCCGTGTGCAATAGGTGAGATGCATCACACCCTGACAATGGAGTAGGTGAGATGGTCTAGTTTTGACCAATTATGAGTAGTTTTTCAAGGAGAATTTCTGGGAAATGATGTGATCAGTTGACCTTGATCTGTTAGGGTATGAAACAACACTTTTAGGGGTTTATAAGCCCTTGGTTTACGGACATATGTGATTGGGGTTGCAGTGCCCAAATATGTCTATAACACCTTGGACCCCTTTCCTTCTTCTAACAACTTCAAGGAAAATCTGAGTGATAACACAGTGGCGACCATACTGGGGAAGAACAATTCCTCAGTGAAAACAAATCTTTAAGAAAATTTAAACTCTAAATCTAAAAACATCTTAAAGAAATCATAGAAGTTGTTTGTTTGATATCAGTTAAGAAAACCAAAAAACAAAACCCAAAAATCTGGCTTCAGAAATGACTTGTTACACTAGAGCTAATCCTAATCCCAACCCACCATAAGTGTTTGAGAACCCCAATCTGATCCCCAGAATTCTTAGAAGACAAGAAAGTTCTGTCAGTCCTCGACTCACCTTCAAATCTTCATCTTGTCATGTTACGTGGATTTACCTTGAAGACCAACCCTTTGACGAATACTTTGGAACCTCTTTGTTTAGGACTTCATCTGATTCTAAATTAGTTGACCTGGTCCAAGACCCAGAGTTTATCCGAGAATTAGAGCTCCAAGCAACCAATTTGTCAATTGATAGATATTTGCAGAACTCACCACAATCTGATATTACCACTAAAGGAACCCCTAATCCCTCTGGAATCACTTATGTTTCTCCGAGCTCATCATCATTCCCTTATATCCATCAACCTCAGACGACTCCACATCAGATCATTACCTCTAGCTCTCTGTTAACAACTCAAACATCCACTATTATTCCA
The DNA here is from genome assembly GCA_000404065.3 of Pinus taeda. Classification (NCBI taxonomy): domain Eukaryota; kingdom Viridiplantae; phylum Streptophyta; class Pinopsida; order Pinales; family Pinaceae; genus Pinus; species Pinus taeda. Next base: position 9,182 of record APFE030482152.1, read on the forward strand.
ACTCCAACTTTTGTTTCACCATTACCAGCAACAATGGAAAAGATATATGCCCCCCTGGTACTACCAGGAAACTTAGGTGTCATGCCCTAGGATTACCAAAGTATGATCACTACTTTTGATGGCATTGGTACCTATACAGCCCAGCAACACACCAAGAAGATGACTGATTATTTTGAAATTTATGAAATAGACACTGATGATGTGCAAACGAGAATATTCATTCAGACCTGGTTCATAAGTTTAGCAGCAAATAGTATAGACAACCTAGGAACTCTTTATCAACAATTCCTGAACAGGTGGGAGAAAATAAAATACCCTCTTCAGATTCTATCTGAATGTGAAAGCCTAAAAAGAGGAACACAAGAAACTGTGCAGGATTATGGCACTAGATTCAACAATGTGTATAATGCCATCCTTCTAGATCTTACACCCCCACCTGGTTTAACCTTAATCAAATTCCCAGATGGATTTGATTCTGATATGGATTTCCATCTAAGAGAGCAAGCTCCTCCTACTTTGGAAGATATGAAAAGCATAACAATCAATGTTGAAGCCAACCTATTATCTAAAAAAGCTAAGGCTAGGAATGAAAGGAGGATACCATTAAAGGAAGAAAGCTCATCCTTTGAGCAAAAGCTAGATGCCATAATTAAAGGAATGGACAGACTAGGAGATAGAGTGAAAATAATTGAAAGGAAATTCCCTCGGGATAGTAAGCAAACCAATACAGGGAGAAATCCTAATTTTAGGAAAAATCAAAACCCGAACATTGGAAAGAATGGTCATGACCAAAACATTAGACCCCCTTTCCAAGAGAATTATGCAGAAGCTTCCAACTCTGAAGGCCCAGAAGAAGATACTCAAGTTAATTTGATGGGGCTTAGGAATGAAGGAGAAGTTTTCTTGACCTAAGAAGATCAAGAGGCTCACATTCTTAAATAGTTCCAAACTCAATCAGGGGAATCATTCGACTTTAGAGAAGGATAGGACACAACCATCTTTGAGGTGCATAAGAAATAAAACCTAAGAAGTAGGAGAATTGATGTCCCTAAAATGAATAAGTAAAAGGTTCTAAATCAGCCCAAGAAAGGTAAGATAGTAACCACACTTGTACATATTCTTTCTAGGTAAAACACTAATCCTTATAACCCCATAATTGAAAATGTCTCTAATAATCAACCAAACAATAAACAACCCTTCACTTCCTTTGCTTCCAAGGGAACTGCGGAAGAAACTCCAGAGGTTGATTCAAGAGAATCATCAAACCATAATTCTACTCCTGAAAAGGAGAAAACACAAAAAAAACTGAAAACAGAGAGAATACTGTTGTTCAAAATCCAAAGGCCCAAATAGAAAAACCCTTTAATCTGGAAAATAAAGTAGGTAAGCTAACAATTGCGGTCCCATTATCTGAATTAGCTAAACATGATGCTTACTGAACTCAAATTAATAGATCACTGAAAATTACTAGAACTGAAGACTCAGTTAATCTTTTTGATGACCAGCCTGAATTAATGTTTGGCCCAGAAGTTAATGGAAAACCACTTGAAGGAGGAATTCCTCCCTTCTATGTGAGCTTAAACATACATGATAAGATTCTTCACAGTGCCATGTTTGACTCTATGGCATCTCATAATCTTATGCCATATACAGATATACCACCCAAATATGGGATGTTATTGTCCAGATCCTGGGGTGCTAAACTTCAGGGATCACTTCAATTGGATATGTCATATGCTACTATATCAGTTTTTGGACAACCAAAGAAACTATATAGAGAAACATTGATGAAATATGTAGTAAGTAGTCAGGAAAGACCCCAAAATTTCCTCATCCACTCAGTACACTCTGATATGGATTTGTTCATCCTTTACAATGCAGAAACCAGTCCTTCCAATACTTTAGAGGTTGTAGCAATGGAACCAAAAGGAATTGAAAAAGAAAAACCAAGTGTTCATATCCAGGAAATATCAGATAACAAAGAAAATTTAGATGAAAATGAAAACCCACATCCCACACTTAAACAAGTTCCTACTACTCCAGACACCAATTATGAGCATGAAATTCTCTGGCATTTAGAATTTGATGAATTAATCAATAAACTAGGAGCAGGAGCAGGAGTTTGGGTGTACAATTTAGAAAATGATCATGCTGAAGGCCATGCCTACAGATTAAATTTTAGATGCACCAATAATATGGCAGGATATGACGCTCTCTTGTTGGTCTTAAACTTGTTAAAAGATTAGGAGTAATCAGGGTGTTTGTCATAGGAGATTCAGAATTCATAATTAAGAAAATTAAAGGAAAATACTTAACTAGGGATCCTAGACTAGGATATCGTAGAGGATCAATTATAGAAATTCTCAACACTTTTCTGGAAACTCAACTTGCTACAATCCCTAGAAAACACAACCTATAAGCCCATAGCCTGGCCATGTTTGTCAACAACTGTAAATTACCTTTTCAACCTAATCATCATTTTACTGTTGAAATTAGGCACAGACTAGCCATACCTGATAATTTGAAGAATTGATAGGTTTTTGATAGTGATGAGTAGATCAATAATTTTTTAACTTTAGATGAAGAGTTTTCTAATAGTAACATAGATATAGATACATTTATTAGTTCAAATTAAATATATGAGATAGAAATTAACATTTCAAGAGAAAGTTCAATAAATATGCTTCATCCCACAAAATTCACACAAAAAGAAATTCAAGACCTAAAACAAATGGACCTAGATGAGATAATTGAAGAAGAAATAGAGGTTATCAACCTAAAGGACAATCATTTACCTAAAGGATTGACTCCTCTAGAAGATATGTTTGACACCAATGACATCCCCAAGAATCCTAAAATGGAGCCATTAAAAGAAGCTATTGAAGAATAAAATTAGGATCACAAGATAATCCAAAAATGATAAAATTGTCTAAATGTTTATCTCTTGATCAAAAGCTAAAGTATGTTGAACTTATGATGGAATTCTAGGATGTCTTTGCCTAGAATTATGAGGACTTGAAATCCTATGACACCTCTATTATTCAGCACACTATACCTCTAAAAGAAAATAAAAACCCTTTAAACAAAAACTCAAAAGAATTAACCTTGTTTTATTACCATTAATTGAAAAAGAAATCAAACGCATGTAGGAAGCAAGGATTATTGCCTTGATTAGGTCTTTAGAGTGGGTGTCTAACTTGCTACCTACTAGGAAGAAGACTGGGGAAATAAGGTTATGTGTTGATCTGAGAAAGTAAATAAGGTCTCTCTTAAAGATAACTATCCTTTACCCAAAATGGATCATATTTTGCAAAGGGTAGTGGGTTCTTCTAGAATCTCACTTTTAGATGGGTTTTCAAGATATAACCAAATCTTGGTTCATCCTGATGACCAAGAGAAAACTTCTTTTACAACACCATGGGACACTTTCATGTACATCAAAATGCCATTTGGACTAAAAAACGTAGGAGAAACCTTCCAGAGAGCAATGGACATTGCCTTTGCCAAAGAAATTCATGATTTTCTTGTTATATATCTAGATGATCTAACTATTTTTTTCTAAAATAGATCAACAACACTTGGACCATCTTAGGCAAGTCTTTTTAAAATGTAGAAAATATGGCATTTATTTGATTCCAAAGAAGTCCTTGTTCGGTATGGAGGAGGGTAAACTCTTAGGTAACATTATTTCCAAGGATGGCAGTCGAATTGACCCTTCTAGGATCGAAGCCATTCTACAAATACCTCATCTAAGAAGTATTAAAGAACTTCAGGCTTTCCTAGGGAATATAAATTTTTTAAGAAGATTCATTTCTAATTTAGCTAAACTCATTAGATTGTTAAATGACATGCTAGAAAAGGATTCAAGTATCAAATGGACAGTAGAGGCCAAACAATCATTTGAAGAAATCAAACTGGCCTTAACCAGAACACCGGTCCTCACAAGTCCTCAATTTGATAGAGACTTCATCATTTTTTCTTTTACATCATAACACACCATAGTTGTAGTTTAATTAAAAAATGATGATCAGGGATGTGAAAAACCTATAGCCTTTTTTAGTAAAGCACTCAGAGATGCATCATTAAAATACGAAATAATGGAGAAACAAGCTTCTGCACTAGTAAAAGCTATTAAGGATTTTAGAGTCTACATATTATACTCTCATGTTACAGCTTATGTTCCTAATGCAGTTGTTAAAGAGATCTTAACTCAGGGTGGAATTGATGGCAAAAGAGGAAAATGGATAGCTACCATCTTAGAGTATGATATAGATATAAAACCTACCAAGCTAATAAAAGGTCAGGGATTGGCTAAACTCATGGCAGAAACTAATTGTCTTGCCCTAGACATAAATGAACTGGATAATGAGTAGGAGATGGCGATTCCACAAATCAGCTAGGCCTTTTCAAACTCACTTTGGTATGCTGATGTAATTTATGTTTTACAAAATCGGCAAGCTCCTCTAGGGTTATCGAGAACCAAAAATATGTTTTTAAAAATGAAAGCTTCAAAGTTTTGTATCTTAGATAATACTCTTTTTTGGAAAAATCATGAAGGAATTTTGTTAAATTGTTTATTAAAAGAAGAAGCTGACAAGGCTCTCCAGGAATTTGATGCAAGAGACTGTGGTGGATATCTTTATTGGAATTCAATTGCAGATAAAATCCTAAGAGCTAGATTCTATTGGCCAACCTTGTTTGTAGATGTGAAGAGGTTTGTAACTTCTTGCCATAAATGTCAAATCTTTGAAGGCAAACGAAAATTGTTACCTTTATCCCTAAAACCCATTTCCACCAAGAAACCTTTTCAACAATGGGGTCTTGACTTCATTGGATAAATCCATCCACCCTCCCCTGGCCAACACAAATGGATACTCACTGCTACTGACTATTTTACTAAATGGATAAAGGTCATTCCCGCCCGACAAGCCAATGCCACTATGATCATAGGTTTCCTAGAAACCAATATTTTGTCCAAGTTTAGTTTCCCCACTAAAATTATTACTGATAATGTTGTAGCTTTCAAATAAAAGAAAATGATTAGTTTCTGTAACAAGTATCACATTACTCTAGGCCATTCCACAGCCTACTACCCTCAAGGGAATGGGCTAGTAGAATCTTCCAACAAGAGTCTCATTAATATCATTTAAAAACTGTTGGAAGAAAATTAAAAAACTTGGAACAAAAAATTGATCAATGCTCTGTGGGTAGATAGACTTACAACCAAAAAATCAATTGG
>APFE030482152.1:30172-41235 GCA_000404065.3 Pinus taeda
ATGTAGAAAATGTGATGAAAGACTTAGAGAAGAGGCTTAACCTAGACTCTTGTGAATAGGGACCAGTTGGATCCACCCAAAATCCAACACCAAATCCTAATGCCTCTACAACAGAGACTTCTCAAAGGCACTCACAGGAAACTAGTGCACCCCTTGTAGAACCACTACAGGAAAAAGATTAAGGAACAAGTACTCTAGCATCAGAGCAACTAGCGACATCAAAAGCTTGAAGTCTCTAAAGAACAAGCCCCCCATAGCCCCATTGAGCTCAGGTAAATATGGGAAATCCCCCAGTTTTGCAAACTCCTCTAAATGAGGAAAAGAAATTGAAAAGAGACAGGGAAGTAGTTACCCTTGCCAGTGGTCCTTTAGTCCAGCCTAGTGCTAAGAGGCACATGCTAAATCCATATTCAAAGGAAGAGTTATTTGAGGAAACAACAGGGAGTTTAAGAAAAGAAGGTGGAGACAGTCTACATACATCCCCATCATGTTGGACACCTTCTAGTTCACAAAGACAAGAGCTTGAATGACAACAGAGTGTTGAAGTTTCTTCTTTTGGGTCTTCATCTAAAAATACCATAGATATCAAAGGAAAATTTTAGGAGATAAAGGCCAAAAATGAACAGCTGAAGGCCCAAGCCTACACTCAATACTTGAAGATGGCCCCTACTAATCAAACGAAGTTGATGTCATCTTATGACATCAAAGAAGGGAAAATGCAAATGACCTTTCTAAAGCCTACAGTATAGTAGCCCAAATCAATTTAAGACTACCTCAAAACTAATTTTGAGGTCTTAGTCAAAGATATCCACCCCATAGATTAGATAGAATTGCATAAGAAAACTAGGGAAATGGTTTATTCTACATTAACAAGCAAGGCAATGATGACACATAGGTTGGAGAATTCATTGAACAACACTACTGCCCAACTACAACTAGAAAGGGCCTCCTCACAGGCAAAGGACAACAGAATCAAATCATTGGAGGATTTGATTATTGAGTTGGTACATAACCCAAAGGACATCAAAGCTGCAGAGGGCCTCATAAAGAAAAAGAATGAAGATATAGCTATCCTAAGAAAACAATCAAAATTTCCACCACTCATGCATCCACAAATTGCTAAAGTGATCGAAAATAAGAACGAAGAAGAGCTTATGGACTTGGTCCTCAAGCTAAATGAACAATTAAAGGAAATAGAGCATGAATTAGAGAAAACACTACAAAGTAGGTAGAGTGAGTTGACCTTTCAGCCTCAAAATGTAGTACCAATGGTTTCTACAGTGGTCCCTTCTACATTGGCAACTACTCTAGTACGAAATGTCCCTTTAGCAATAGCTGAAACTTTAGAAGTAACAGGTACAGGTACATCACAGGCAGGAACTTCAAATCAAAGCATAGAAGAATTAATCAATTCCATGGAGGAAATGAAGCTCCAGGTCACTGAATTGCAAAAGGTAAAGGAGAAATTCATTACTTTTGAACAAAAGTATGATGTTTCAAAATTTAATTTTGCTGAAGAGGTAAGGAGAAACAAAGGTTTGACTCAAGATGTTAGAACACTGGAAAATGATCTTACATTTGAAAATCCTTTGACTGACATCAAAAATATATTATGGACCAATATCATTGAATCAATGAATGATATTTGGTCATCAATTCAAATCATTTTAGAACAAATTGACTTGGTGAAAGATGCTCTCCAAGAGATTGAAAAAACTAAGGAAGAACTAGGAGGGAAGCCTGAAGAGGCTATCAGGTTGATAAACTTTCTAAACAACAAAAATAGGTATTTGTTAGAACAACTAAACATTGAGGATAGGACTGGAACTATCTTTGAAATAAAGAAAGTACTAACCAAAAGGACTTTAATGCAAAACCTGGTATGCAAATGCCAGAATATGCAAGAAGACAGATGAATTTATGGGGAAATTTAGCATTTTACAAAGTAAAGGGCTTCCAAGTCCTTTAGTCATCAATGACAAGCTAATGAGGCAGAATGATTATGTCAACAAACTATACCAGTATGAAAATAATCAAGCCAATTCATCTGCCAGTGCATCTGCACCCAAGGCATTGCCCACAGAAAGAGTTCTTTATGATAGTTTGTAGAACCTGTTTTATATTGAGCATGAAGTGAGGCACTTGTTTCCAGTACAACCAAATTTTGTAAAATACACAGAAATAGATGAAATCTCCAGGAAACTAACAAGGAAAGGAATACCAAGGAATGATTGGTGGATCAATATGACAAAAATTTTATGATTTACCATGGTAAAAAGTAAATTGAAAGATTTACCGTAGTCAACTTTGGTAAACAAAGATGAAGGAGGATAACACAGGTAAAGAGTATCAGTCATAGGTAAAAGAGTATTAGTGAAAAGTCAAAATAAATCAGCCAACATAGAATTACAAGCAAGACGACAAGATGCACATTCATAGGACCTGCCTCTAGCTCCTTCAACAAAAACAGGTGTTAGGTTCCTATACCAATAGGTTTCATTTTTCATGATTGACAGTGGAAGTGCTAAATATGTTCATCTCTGCATGTTGCAGAGGTTCCATATTTTCTATACAGACAAAGAAAAGTAAAAAAATGAAAAGAGGGTATGGCTTAAAAGAATAATCAAAAGGCAAGAAAATCAATTGGTCAGAAAAATAGTGGAAATGAACCCCAAACCAAAGACCAGGAAAATGACCAATCAAGATGTCACTGCTATCTCATTTGCAAGTTCACCATGTGAAGATATTGTTGCTTATTACATTTGATGGGTGGCCCAACAGTTCAAGCTGGACCATGCCATGTTTGAATTGTTGTTGTAGAATAGAGAATGCATATATGACCAAATAGTTCAAGCTTGGCAGATGAGTAGTTAGGTAGAGAAAATAAGGAGCCCAACTGCTTAATCTGGACCCTTGGAAGAGATAAGGGTAGATTTAGATAGGAGGGCAATCAAAAGAAAAGAGGATAATTAGGGTTTGAAAATCTAAGTGCACCCATTCAAAAGGAAGAGAAAATGTTAGGTGTATTAGGCTGAGTAGGTAGTTTGAGGTTGTAGAAGCAAGGTTTGGTTCACCTCATGATTATCAATCAGAGCTCATCTCATCAATGACAGAAATGTCAAAGAAGATGTTTAATGCCATAACTTTGGAAGCATGTCTAAACTCCCTTTCACCCCCCCTTCAAAGTTTCTTACTAACACCCCCTTGAGGACTTTGGGATCTTCCCAACAAGTCCTGCTTTCAGTTCATTTTTGTAAAATATCAAGTCAAGTTTTGGCTTTCCTTAATGAAAAGAAGCCACATTTCTTGCGTAAAAGTCATTTCTCCACATCCCATTCGCTTCTTTTGTCTAAAGTTTCAGTTTATGAACTTAGCCTCCCCCTTACTCTTTCACCTCACAAACTCATATTAACTTTTGATTCTATTACATAGCTCCCTAACTACTTCCCCATCCCTATTGCTACAAAAAACTATATCAAATTCCAAAAACTATTACATATCCCACCCTAAAAAGCACTATAGCTTTGTAACATGGTTTTGGGAGATATTAGTCCATTTGGGACTAATATGAACCCTTTCGCGTCCTAACCTGGAGTTACTTTAACCTCTAGCTAAAGTAATAACCATGGTCCCCCTCCTTAGTTTATAAACTAAACCCTTCTCCCTCCGCGTTCATTTCTAAGGGTTTGATGTTTAAAAGTCTAATTAAACACTAGACTACTCCGCGACGCATAACCCATTATTCCGCTTTAACCAAAGTTTTGGACCCCCCACGGCATATTATTATTTAATATTCGCGCAGGCCCCTCTCCAAAGTTGTGCGCCACCCCAATTAACCGCCAGCCGTTCGATGGCCAGCGCTCCTGATCCAAGGGTGGGCGGGCATTATCATATGCCGATATGCCGGAGGTTAATGTCCGGGGGATGGGTGGTTTACCTACCATACCCCCGCCATGTGTCGGCCTCTCGGCATGTTCGGAGACCCCTCCCCCAATACCACCTATGCTGAAAAGTGGTGCAGGGAGAAACCGGATACCGCTCACCTGCCTCTAATATCGACGCCACGTCTTCATGACATCATCAACCTGGTCCCCACCGCTGCTCCACGTCATTGCCACTTCATCCACCCGTGTCCACACCTTGCCACCGTGTCCTATGCCACGTCGCTATCCTCGTCAGACTCCATGTCATCCTGCCATATGCACGACCCGTCGATGACATCATGCTCACGTCATCGCGAAAAAGCGCCAAAAGCGCAAATATGCCAAAATTTTAATAAAAACATGTGTTTTCGACCATTTGTTAGTCATTTTCATTGGTCATAGTGGAAGAGCTATTTATCTCGTTTTCGCTCGTTTGCCTCCAAAGTTTGAAATTTGACCAATTGAGGTGCTGTCACCTTCAAATTCGTCTCCATTGTTCACCATTGCACCAGCTCAACCACCCGCGATGACTTTAACCAGGTATTTGCTAAATTTCACCATCTTCGCCCCCGTTCTTCCCATTTTTCTTCATTTTTCATGCTTGAAGCCTGCAAATTCCCAAGTCAACGACTCCGCTCCACCTAAATATTGCCAAAAATCCATTGATAAACCCTTACCTCAAGAAGAACCCTATAAACCTATGCCCGTTTGCAAACTTATCATTGAAAACTCATCTTCAAGCTTGGGTTCCCGGCAAAATTTCATAAACAGCTCGGCATTGTCCAATTTCGCCTCACTCCACTGAAAATTGTCAGTACATTGAGTTGTAATAATCCCTCTCCCCTCTGCATTGTGCCCTCATAGTCTCTCAATCCAGAAAATTTGTGAAAGAAAAAAACAAAGCCTTAACCAAACTCTACAAAGCTTTCCTTTCCACCACAATTACATATATTGAATAGTTTTGGCTCAGCTGAACTCATTTTGCAACCCCTATGCAAATCCACAGAAATAGTCATCTTCAATATGTTACTACTGTAAACTTCATTCCTCATACAAATACAGAAAAGTGTTATAATGGCCACTCCAACATCTCTGAGTATCACTCCTATAAATCCACCAAACAGAGAGCTTGAAGCCCTGCCTCTTGCTGATAAGGATTACCTCATTCAAGATTTAGTTGGGGACAGAAATCACTTACAGACCTTCTTCCAATTAAGAAACAACTTTGTAAACAACTGTGACATGTATGGCATATGGGAATCTAATTTTCCTGTTTACTTTCTTCCTTATGTTAATATTTTTCCTGAGATCATCCACTTATGTGCTGAGAACTATGATCCAACTCAGAGAGATATTAAGTCTCCATCTAGGAGCATACTTTTTCATATTACTCCTGACTCCATCAACCAGATGCTCAACTTCAAACAGACTCAGCTATTGTTCCCGTTCTCTATGAACTACCTACTTGATAACAGCTCCGAGCTCCCTAGCTCTAAAATTGAAAGAATTGCCAAGACATTCATGAGGGTAGACTGCCAGCCTACAGGACCACCTCCATTCCTATATGTCCATTTCAATGAAGTAGGCAAACTGATAATTGATATGATCCCCTATGTGTCGGGTATTAAAACAAGCGATAACATTGATGAAACAATGTTGGTTTTATTATCTGCATACAGTCCAGGACAACCCCCTACTTACAACTACAATTATGCCAAATTCATAGCCAACAAAATACATGACCAGCTAGTGAAATTGGATAGGGAGGGAGTCTTTAAATATTCATCATATATCTATCATTTTTTCATGTATTACCAATATGAATGCTTCCAATGCCCCATCAAGAAGTTGGATTCTAAGGGTGAAAGAAGGTCTGTCATCTTTTGGTCATCAGTTTTCCATGAGGTTCAAAACTCTCCATTTTCTTACTATGAGTTCATTGACCAATGTGTCTATCCAATCTCTTGTATCCTAATGAGATCCCCTCCTCCTAGGTTATCATATGACATACAGAAGATATTACAGTTGTCTAAGAACTACAAAATAGGTGATTGGTATCTCTACCAAAATAACATTGTCATTAGGATTTATGGTTGTGAGCTTTGTCCCTACAGGCTCCCAAGATATGTACCCATGAGATTGCTTGCCTCGGAGTACTATAGGCAACTCATCAATTCTGATCTCACTCATTTTCATAATGCCAAGAAGAAAGCTCACCTGAAATTCAAAGACCATCTAGCCCCCTTCATTATGAACAAGAAAGAGGGTTGGCAAGATGCTGACCAAATATTGAGGGACAAATATAAGTTAAAAAGGAGCTTCTGGTGGGTCCCTTATGACTTGGAGGGTTTTATCAGTGCCAAAAGATTTAAACACAGGCTATTGGCCTATGACCATTGTAAAATTCCACAAATTGAACAATATGCCAATAAAGATGAGTGGGTGCAAGACACATTAGTTGAGGAATTGACCGAGAAGAAATTTTGGAGAGAAATGTCAAAGATTTAGAAAAAACTCTTGACTTGGATTCTTCTGACCAAGTAACATTCAAGCTGCCACACCAAGTTGGAGAGGGAACATCCACTGCTGTAGCTTCACAAGCTTCCCAAGGAGCATCTACATCAGCAATAGGTACAACTAAAGGAAAACAACCAATGGATACAGAACAAGGAATGGTCACAGAACAAGGAATGGTCACAGAACAGCCTGCCCCCTCAAAGGAGAAAACTCAAGAAAAAACTCCTCCACAGCAAACAGAGGCACTGCAAATACCATTTTTACAAACTCTAGCAAATGAGGAAAGAGGTAAGAAATGGGACAGGGAAGAAACCACACCTCCAAGTGGATCAGCATAGCAACCTGAAGCCAAGAGGCAAAGAATTGATCCTCAAGTTGAGGAAGAGACTAATTAAGAAACCATAGAAAGCCTGAGGAAGGAGAGAGAAACAACCCAGCAAACAGTTACCAGCTCATTCCAACAGGAGCTAGGCAGGCAACATAGTACAGAGGTGTCTTCCTCAAGACAGCAAAGCAAGCGGCCATCTAGCATTAAAGGAACTTTCAAGGAAATCAAGGCTCAAAATGAGCTATTGAGAATACAGCTATATGATCAATTCCTGAAAACAACACCCTCAAAACAGAAAAAATTGATGGCAGCTTACGACATCAAGGAGGAAAAAATGATTCTAACTCATTTTAAACCTATAGTTCCACACCCCAAAACAACTGCAGACTACATAAAGACAAATCTGGAAGTCCTCTCCAAGGACATACATCCAATGGATCAGATAGAGCTACATAAGCAAATAGGAGAAATGGTCTATGCCACTCTAGCAGACAAGGCCATGCTGGCACATCAGCTGAAAGAATCATTAAAGAACACAAACACTTAGCTAGATTTGGAGAGAATGTCCTCCTCAGCCAAAGACAACAGAATAAAAACATTGGAGGACATTATTGTAGACTTAGGGCATGATCCTAAGGATCCCAAGGGCATCAGGGCCCTTATGAAGAAAAAGGAGGATGATATTGCTACACTTAGAAAACAAGCAAAGCTGCCTACAACTATCCACCCTCAAACTGCAAAACTTATGAAAGAAAAAGAAATTGATGATACCATGGATCTGCTCATGAGGATGAACCAAAGAATACTACAGATGGAGGAAGAATTGGAGAGAGCGTTGCAAGGCAAGCAGGGAGAGTCTACCTCCCAGCCACCTCAAACAGCTCCAACTATTGTCACTGATCCTCCCGCACAAGCAGCAGCAATCCCTCCTATCATTTCAACGTCCACAACAGCTACATCAACTACGGATGCTACAGCAGCAGCAACAACAACAACACCAGAATCTAGCATGAGTATGGAAGACATGATGAAAGCAGTCAAAGAGCTAGAAATTCAGGTGATAGAGGTGAAAGAGGCCAAGGAAAAGTTAGCCAAGCTAGAGGCAAACTATGACAAGTCCAAGATGCCAGTGGCTGAGAAGCAAAGGGAGATAAAAGCCTTGGACAACAAAATAAAGGCCTTAGAGAAAGAACTGACTCTAGACAAAACTCTAGCTGAAATTAAAAAGATTTTGTGGGCCAAAATTGGCAAATCAATCAGTGACCAATGGCGATCAATTCAGGCCATACATGAGAAAATAGAGTTGATAGGCATAGCTCAATTTGAAACTTAGAGGGCCAGAGCAGCATTGGGGATTATGCCTGAGCAGGCCAATAAAATGATCCATTTCATAAACACTCATACCAAAGAGGAATTGGCAGCATTAGATATCAATAGCAGGACAGATACTATCCTGACAGTTAAGAAGGTGCTGACTTTGAGAAATTTTGTGCAGACTCTAGAAAGAAAGTGTCAGGAAATGCAAGCAGAAATTAATGATTTCAAAATAAAAATAACACCATTACAGACCAGAGGATTACCGAGCCTATTGACTAGTGCTGGAAAACTACTGTCTTGTGAACAATATACTACCAGGATCAACAACTATGTTGCAAATTAGATTACAGCATCTTCAAGTTCTTCACAAGAAATAGGACCTCCCTCTGGGCAATCTCTTTATGACAAATTGGAAGACTTGTTTTATATTGAGCATGAGATCAATCATCTGTTTGAGGTCCCACCCAATTTCTATAGATACACAGAGGCTAATGAAACACTCATAAAGATAAGAAGACATCAGCTACCTCCAAATGATTGGTGGCAAGTAATGCTGGAAATTTTGCCCAGGTTATTTTGGTCTTCTCCTCCTTTTTCAGCTTCAGTTTTTTGGTGAGCTACAGGTCAGAAAAGTTAAGTACGCAGACACCCAACAAAGTATGAAGACAATAGGTAGATGGAAGTCAGAGCAATGACTCAGCAAAGCAGCAGGGCGGCAAGCCCAAAAAACGCAAATTAAAAGCACAAGGCCTTGGACGACTCAGTTAGTCCCAAAAAGTTAATTTTTTCTGACAAATGGACAGTTAGCATACCAACAATTACTGCAGCATTTATTTCCTTCATCTACTTCCTTGAAGGGTTGGTTGTGTAATTTATTGCATGAAGACTCATCGACTAGATATTTTTGTATCTCATTTTTGTATATATACGTCCCCGTAGAATGTATTTGGGGTTGGTGATTTTCTTTCTGAACTGTGCTGTAACATATCAGACTGTATTAATACAAAGGGTTGTTGAAATTCACTGTGTCTGAATCATCTGAAGGTGGATTGGGTGTTCTAGGACCTGATACAGAATTCCTGTGTCATGCTATGGAACAAAAAGTTATATTAATCTGTGTTTCATGTCCTCTATATTCGTAAATTCCATGTATGTTTCATGATCTTAATAACAGAGAAGAAGAATAGCATAGGATTTTTCTTGATGCACCCTATGTTCAATATTTGCTATTAATTATGTTTTCTTCAGGATTAGTCATGAACATGAATAGTTAACTGCTCATGTTTGCACTAGTTATTTCATTTTGAATACTGTTTAGGAATTCTTAACTGCTCCTGCACAATATTCATACACTTTCCCTCTGCTAGTATAATGAAAGATTCTTGATTGTCTTTCATTCGCTGACTTCATTCCATCATTTCCAGATTTGAAAATTGTTTCTAGCTTGCCTATCCTGCTCTGTAGCACTACCATTTCACCAAGAAACTCTTTCAATGATTACACTTTTAGTGACCCCATTTCCCAATGGAAAAACAGTTATATAATTTCACCCCAACTCTGTATGATATTACCATCCAACAAACTTAAAACCAAACCTCGTTCATCATAACTAGCCTAAAATACTCCAAAACAAAGCTAAATTACAAAGAGAGAACCTTCTCTGGTTGCAGGTAGGCTAGGACCTGCAGCTAAAAGGTTGGTTAGTGGTTACCTCGGTTGTATTCCCTATAGGAAGCAGGGAACAACCTGAGTGATAACATCATTGGCGACTCCACTGGGGAAAAATCAGTTTCCCTGTTTCAACATAGTCAAAGGAGATATGAAGCTTCCTATGTTTCAAAAGAATCTCCTGTGAAGTATTGTCTAAAGTTGTGATTGAAAACATTCCCAGAAAAACACCAAAAAAAAAATCTAGAAGCTGGCTCCAAAGAAGAAAACTCGTTACACAAGGTCAAACCCTGACCTAGATCCTCTAGCTGTTTTCGAAAATCCCATTATAATTCCTAAGATCCTTAGGAAACAAGAGCAACAAGAAGACTTAGCTGATTCAAGTCTTGAAACAGTTCAGCAAAGCTATATCCCAACCCCTGCTAAAGCTTCAGTCCGTCCTCATATTACTCCTACTTCTCCTAGTTCTTCATCCATTTCTCAAAGCACCTTCTCTACTCCCCCATCTACTACACATATATCTACTATCATCACTGTTGTTCCAGCTGTCCCATTTCTTCCTGTTGTCCCATTTATCCCTGTAAATATGGAAAATCATTATGCTCCTTTACAGCTACCTGCAAATCCAGGGGCTATTCCTTAGGATTATCAAAGTAATATCACTTATTTTGATGGTGTTGGTTCCTATACAGCCTAACAGCACACCAAGAAGATGCAGGACTATTTTGAAAACTATGAAATTGATGATGAAGGTGTGAGAATGAAGATCTTTGTTCAAAGTCTAATTGGTGATATAAGGACCTGGTTTAGGTCACTTACTGCAAACTCCATAGGTGATCCCGAGGCCCTATATCAAGTCTTCTTAAACAGATGGGAAAAGAAGAAAGACCCTTTACATATATTAACTGAGTATGACAATTTAAAAAGGGGTCCGCAAGAAACTGTCCAAGATTATTGTGCTAGATTTAACAATGTATACAATGCCATTCCACAAAACCTTAGACCCCCACCTGACTTAGCCTTGATCAAATTCCCTGATGGATTCGATTCAGACATGGCATACCAGCTAAGGGAAAGAGCACCTCCCAGCCTAGCAGACATGCAGAATGTAGCTGTCAGTGTAGAGGAAAACCTGATTGCCAAACGAAACCGAGCTAGGACTGTGTTACACTGAAATTTGTCACCATGACTATTTGCAGTTAATATGACTCCATCAATAGTCATATTATCCTCCTTGTCAAGCCTTATACTTCTGCTCTTCATGTCAAACTTCAAAAAAGAGAGAAAGTCATTAAAAATCATGTTTATCT
>APFE030482154.1:0-26776 GCA_000404065.3 Pinus taeda
ACATTTAATCCATGGAATAGAAATGTTTAATTGCTGGAGAGAATGCTGGAAAGTAAGATTTCAATGCAAAAATTAGATGTTGCAGAGGGAGATATCCTTAAAGATATACAGGAACAACCAAAAACAAAGAGAAGGAGCAAGAAGTAAGTGGCAGAGTATGGACCAGCCAAAAGATATGCTAGAGATGGATATTTAAGAGTTATGGTGGTTAATGATGAACCAATCCATATGGAGGAAAATGATAGCGGCAAGAAGGATGATCAATCAAAACTTGAACCTAATTGACAAAGAGAGGAAGATGAAATAGAAGACAGTAGAAATACAATAGCAACAAAGGTGCAAGACACCTGGGCAACTACAAACTAAAGTTTGGGACCCTGGAGGTTTTGTATCAACACATGAAGACACATGATTAAGAGATCATGAATATTTTCTACTTTGGGAGTCTGATGCAGGAGCATTCAACCCAAGGAAAATCATTGAATTTTAGTATACATAGGGGGGTCATGTGTTTTAAGGAAGTTGGTTTCCTAAGACTCAAATTAATGTAATATTTAGGCTTTTAAGTGATTATAATAGGAATTAATTAGATGTGTGAGGATGTTTGTAAATGCTCTCGAATAAAGGAGAACATGAGTGGTTAATAATGGAAAGAGAGTTAGAAGTCAATTATAACTCTAAAGGTAGTTTCATGATTCAAGGAACTAGAGAGAGTTCTTAGGAATTAAATGAAGTTAGAAGTGGACATAGAGGATTTAGGAGTTAGTTCAGTAGATTTAGGATTTGAACCAGAATTAGTTCAAAAGAACCTTTCTGGTATAAATGTAAGCCTAAGGGTAGAGTAAAAGGAGGAGGGCCACTAATATTGAAGATCAGGCCTATGAGAGACACAGAGTCTCAAATGTAACCATTTGTTTATACTTATGTATACAGAGGTTTATTCCTAGTTGTGTAAATGTGTGAAATGAGTATTTTATGAATGAATTACATATGAATTCGTAGGTTCTGTAACAGGGTTACAGACAGAGGAGAGAATGATTTAGAGGAATCATCACGAGTCTTTGAATCCAATTGAGGAAATAGAGTGAAGCTCTGGAGAGGTAGTAAAGTGGGAATTCGTGGAGTTAAGCTCATAGAAAGCTAAAGAGCAGAAAGATGGAACCTTGAAGGAAAACCCATAACCATAGGATAAACATTAAAGAATGAACGAAATTCAAGGCAGGGGACGAACGAAGAGGTGAGTCATTGGTGCATAAGAACCGTTGGATCTTATAGATCAACGACGTAGGAGACAAAGGATGAGAGCCATCGATCGTATAGATCAATGGCCATCACATAAGAGGAGAGTGCGAGAGATAACTGGCGAAAAAGGCAACTTTATAACCTTAAGTGGTATTTTGAGCAACAAAGAAGTGGTAAATGGTATCGAAGGTTAGTCCTCCAATTCCATTCATAACGCGACACGTAGCAGAGAAGTGGAGAGGGGAAACCGCTTTATCAGGTGGTTATTCCCTATGCTCGTTGTCTGCTGAAATAAATAGAAACTGTCATATTTGAAGGAGGAAGATCGACATTGAAGGTTTGTCATTCTATTTTTTTAATTAGCTGAAAGTCCTACCGTCGGATTGAGTCTAGATCGATGGTCAAAATTTGATCGCTTATCACATTAGGCTGAGGTGAAGGACTGGTGGATAGTGGATAGGCTGATATGCAATTTAGCGTCAACCGTTGGATCAATTGTAGGATCGATGGTTGTGATTTAGTCACTAATCACATATCGCGAGGGTCAAGTGCCAGTGGTTAATGCAGTGGTGATATGTTGATGGACTGGGAGTGTGGACCAACAACATATGAACGTGGTATATAAATATTTGAAGTCTGGCAAGGACCAAGGGAAAAGGAAAAAAGGTATGTTTTGCTGGCTTTTCCTTTGTAAATGGGTTATAAAGAAAAATAGCATCGATGGAAGGTTTTATGCGATAAATATATATAACCAATGTTTAAAGAGGGAAGTTAGAAGTGGACATAGAGGATTTAGGAGTCAGTTCAATAGATTTAGGATTTGAACTAGAATTAGTTCAAAATAGCCTTTCTGGTATAAATGTAAGCCTACGGGTAGAGTAAAGGGAGGAGGGCCACTGATATTAAAGATCAGGTCTATGAGAGACACAGAGTCTCGAATGTAATCATTTGTTTATACTTATGTATACAAAGGTTTATTCCTAGTTGTGTAAATGTGTGAAATGAGTATTTTATGAATGAATTACATATGAATTCATAGGTTCTGTAATAGGGTTGCACGCAAAATTCTGTAGAACACATAGAGGAGAGAATGCTTTAGAGGAATCATCACGGGTCTTTGAATCCAATTGAGGAAATAGAGTGAAGCTTTGGAGAGGTAGCGAAGTGGGAATTCACAAATTTAAGCTCAGAGAAAGCTGAAGAGCAGAAATCTAGAACCCTAAAGAACAACCCATAACCATAGGATAAATATTGAAGAATGAATGAAAGTCAAGGCAAGGGACGAACGAAGAGGCGAGTCGTCGGTGCATATGAACCATTGGATCTTATAGATAAATGGTGTAGGTGACAAAGGATGAGAGCCATCGATCGTATAGATCAACAGTCATCGTATAAGAGGAGAGTGCCGGAGATAATTGGCCAAAAGGTGGGTTTATAACGTTAAGTGGTATTTCGGGCAGAAAAGATGTGGTAAATGGTATCGAAGGTTAGTCCTCTGATTCAATTCATAACACGACACATAGTAGAGAAGTGGAGAGGGGAACCACTTTATTGGGTGGTTATTCCCCGTGCTCATTGTCTGTCGAAATAACAAGCAACCGTCAGATTTGAAGGAGGAAGATCGACAACAAAGATTCATCATTCTATTTTGTTAATTGGGCGAAAGTCCTACTATTGGATCGAGTCTAGATCAATGGTCAGAATTTGATAGCTTATCGCATTAGGCTGAGGTGAAGGATTGGTAGATATTGGATAGGCCTATATGTGATTTAGTGTCAACCATCTGATCAATGTGGGATCGATGGTTGTGATTTAGTCACTAATTGCATATCGCAAGGGTCAAGAACCAGCGATTAATGGATTAGCGATATGCCGATGGACCGGGAGTGCGGACCCAATGACATATGAACGCAGTATATAAATATTTGAAGTCTAGAAAGGACTCAAGGAAAAGGCAAAAAGGTTTGTTTTGCGAGTTTTTCCTTTGTAAATGGGTTATAAAGAAAAATAACGTCGATGGAAGGTTTTATGCGATAAATATATATAACCAATGTTTAAAGACGGAAGGCTATATATATATATATCTTGTTAAAGGGTTAACGAAGGTTGTATAAGGGTTACGGAAGGTTATGAGGAGTTGTAAAGTCTCGATAGGATGGATTTGATGAAAGATTTAATAAAGTCATAATTGAAGGCTTGAGGGTTGATTAATAGGGCCTTAACCATTGATGGGTGAAGATTTGACTCCTTGGTGAGTTGAATTCATGGGACAAATGTATTTATGCATTTTACATGCATACTGTGGGTGTAAGCAAGGGTAACCCTCTGTCAAGAATGCAAAGAAATCGAAGCACCATGTCTGCATTGAAGAATCCAAAGTTATCGCTAAAATAGATCATTTCCACCACAGGAAGCTTAGGGAGGCGATTGAGATCAAAAGGCATGCCAGAAATCTTAATAGGGATCATGGTTGGAAATTGAGTAAGAGTTGGATTCCAGCTCTCCCATCATAACTCATCATTCTTCTTATCCTCTCTCCTCTTCTTTTCATTTTGGTTTATTTTCTTATGTTTCTACCTGGTCCCCTTATTTTTTATTTTTTTTAATTTTAATTGTTTTACTGTTAATTTTAATCAAATTTCCTTTTTCTATTTTTTTTAATTTATTTGTTTTATGAATTAATTATTATAATTTTAAATTTTTTTTATTCTTTTTATCCCTTTTTTTGTGTTAATTATTTCAAACTGCAAATATATATATAATAGTATAATTATATATATATATTATTATATATATATATTATATAATATATATATATATATATATCCTATAACAGATTATTTTATTTTAATTTTTTTTTAACTCTGATTTGTTGTAATTTATTTTAGATTCCTCTTTGATGGATTTAAGTGCCCCTCTATTAGATAATTTAAACATGATAATATTATTAAATTAATATTATTAATAATTTTTGAACCATTTTGGATTAAATATATTTTCCAAACAACTAGTTTTCTAATATGAATAGGTCAACCCATAAATATATAATATATAATATTTTTCCTTACCTCTAGTCCCTAGATAATTATTTTCTTTACCTTCTAACTAATCCACCAACAACTAATTTTTAACGGCTAACTCTAGGCAATGATTCATCCTTACTATGTATTCCTTCTGATCAATGGATTTCTCACCTTTTCTTGAGGATGAACCACATTAGTTGGTTCGAAATGTCAACCAAATCCTAATAATGTGATTAATCCGAAAGACTTTTTTCTACAATACCTTCTTAATTTTCAAAGACACCACTACATCCCTCTCTCTCTAGCTGATAGTTAGATCCACGTCATATATTTAAGATATATGGAAACCCGATTGATATTCTGGATGGGGCTCCCACACCAAATAGTGTCAGGTCTAATTGGTAACTCACATTGGGGAGACCCCTTGGTTGATGTATTTCTAGCACCGTTAACACTAACTTGCGGGTTGGATTTGGAGGTTGGGGGGAATAATCGATGTCACTTAAAATGAACTTATATGTTGGAATTCAAATCATTTAACCACTATGAACATGAATTAGGAGGTGGACATTACAAGGTTCCCAATTCAATATTTCTAGGACTATTTGAAGGATGATGGGGCAATCCCTTTCCCATCAACATCTCATTATCATCAAAGAGGTTTCTAGTAATCATATCAACATTAGTGATTTTAATTTAAATGATGATATGTTGGATTTACCTAAGATAGGAACAACTCTAGTTATGGTAACTAATACTTACCTTTCTACCCACAACAGTGAGAAGGTTGTGAAAAATCCAAACCTTAGATCGGTTTTAATGAAATTTGAGAACATAAATTTAACATCCTCATCCAGTGTTCATATAATCTCATATTCCAAGGATCTAGGGGAAATGCGGAAAAGGGGGAAGGGTCATGTGTCTATTAGATTTAAGATTTTTGGTCAATGTAGCTACCCTTTAATGTCTAATAATTTGGATTGAAAACTGAGGGGGATGTACTCTAAGGAGTAGGATTTGGAGACACTAGAGAGGGTATTACTCCTATTGTAGGTAGAAATCATTCTAGTTAGAAGACCAAAGAGAGAGAATTCCATTAAATTTTAATAGAGTAAACAATGCTTGATTACAAGGAAACTTAGAGCATCCCCCTTCAAGTGTATCTAAATCATAATTATACCCTCTAAAATTAGAGTACTAAGAAATTAAGCCAAACAATAAGCCCACTACAAAGTACTAGAGTTAAAAAATATTATTTTATTATTATTAAAAGAAACCATGGGATCTAGAGATACTCATGATAATGGATTTAGGAAACTTTTCAAGGACTAGGAATTTATTGACTTGGACTCGGTTGGCCAATCTAGGGGGATATTATTATTGGTTGGAATTTGAGTTTGTCATTAACTAATTCCTTTATTGTTTTATCAAGTATGTCTATGGAATTCATTATCAAGGACTACACAAACCCATTATCTTGATGATCATGTCTGTTATGTATGAAGGAGTTTATTTTGTTTGTAGGTGGTAAGGAGTGGAAGGTTGATTTTTGGGTGGTGATTTTACCTCTACCATGAACAAAAGGAACGCATTGTTAGGGAGGAGAAGCCAATGTTGATTATCTAGCTAATATTTTTTCTTCATCAAATAGAGCTAGAATGTTTGATCAATGTGAAGCACGTCTCCATCAACCTAACTAGAGGAACAAAAATGTGGGGTAGGAGGTTGTTTCAATACATCAAGATAGATGCCTTATTTCTAATGAATTATTTTAAGGTGTCAACAGGGTAGTGTTGTTCATTTTATGGTGGAATTTCAAATCACAGTCCAATTTTCTTATAACTTGAACTAACTCATTTCAAGCCCTATTTTCCCTATAAATTCAACTCAAGTTGGCTCATGGATTAAGCATTAAGATAAATTGTAGAAAGTACTTGGAGGACCTTCCATAAGAACCCAATACTTCTACCACTAAATAGTTGGTAGTGTCTTTGAAAGTAGTCAAAGGTGAGGTGGTTTCTTGGACTAGGGAAAGATATTGGAATAGAGACAAGATAATAAGAAAAACAATAGATGATATTAAAAAAGTATTACACGATAAATCTTTTGGTACATTCAATGAGCCTAGATTTATTAAAGTTAGAGAACTAGAAGCTAAGAAGAGAAAATTATTGAATGGTCAAGAAGTGAAGTGTAAGTTAAAAAGCTAAGTGACTTAGTTGTGATTGAGCAGTGAGAATACTAAATTCTTTCACTATTTTTCTAATTATAGGAAAATGATTAATACTATTTGGGGACTTCAAAAGGAGGATGGAGATGTATTAATGAGTTTTAAAGTTTAATAAATATGTGAGTAAAACTCTTTGACTCTTTTTATAGAGATATGAATGGTGTAAACATAGTTGAAATTGTTAAATTAGCCTCAATTTTCCCACAATCTGTTTAAAAAATAACATAAACAAGAATTATATGACAAATTTAGCTAGATAATTTCCTTCCAAAAAGACAAGATCCTATGATTGAATGGTGAACAATTAATTTTTTCTTTGGGCTCTTTGACTTGTTTGGAGATGACTTGTTAAGGGTGACAAATGAGGTTAGGCTAAATGGTAAATAACTTGGCTCCTTCAATACCTAATTTATGTCTCTTATATCCAAAATGGACAAGCCAAGTCATCTGATGAATTTCAAGCAATATGTAACTATTCTATAAGAAAATATCTAGTGTTTTAGACGTGAGACTCAAAAAAGTATTGTTTGTTATGATTTCACCTAAGCCATTGGGTTTTCTTAGGAAGGGTTACACTCAATCAAATTTAAGAATTTACCTACTACAATGATCAAATATAATCTATCCAAATCTTATGATAGGTTGTGCTCGTTGTATTTGAGATTATTGTGAAACATTGTGAACTTTTTAAATTTATATTTGTCAAATGGATTATAGGTTGTGTTGACTTAGTTACATGTATAGTTTTTATTAAAGAAAAACTTGTCTGTTATTTAACCTTACTAGAAGGTTTAAGGAAAATTTTTCCATATTGACCCTATTTATTTTGTTAGTTTCCAAGGGGTTAAGCATATCAATTCAAGAGGCCAAAATATTGAGACTTTTTTAAGGGGAAGGGTTTGAGGAAAGAAATGTATTACATAATTACTACTAGTTAATGATATGTTTCTCCTTCCTAATGATAGCTTGTGAGAGGATAGGAAATATCAACAATTACTTCAACTTTATTGCAAGGCATCTATAATGGAATTCAATCAGAGTAAGTCTACCATTTACTTTAATTACTTATAAGTTTAAAGAGGAACAAGAACTCAATAATATTATACCCTACATACAACTATATTAAGATGGATTAAAGTGCTTGGGATTTAAATTAAGAACAAACTATCATGGTAAGTGATATTAATGGAGCTAGTTGATCAGTAAGATAGAAAAGAGGATTAATTTATTATGTAATCACTACGTAATGGGTATCTTTTCAACAATGGAAGATTAACAATGATAAATATTGTTCTCAAACAAATACCAGTCGGTTAACATTCACTAGCTCACACATTAAAAGGAGATATGAGAATATCTAAAGGTTTTATGTTGATTTTCTATGGAAATGACAAAGTGACTAGATAGAACTACATTTGAACAACTAGAAATAATTAGTGGAACCCAAAGGAGAGGGAGGCTTAGGGCTCAAATAAAGCCCTAACTATTAAAATCCTTTGGAATCTGATTTCAAAATAAAGTCCTCAAGAAATACTAATTATCAAAATTACATAAACCCCCTTATATTCATATTTGGGGAATCTAATGGGCATGCAGTTGTGGTCCAATTGAGGGGTACATGTGTATACATTTCATTTTTTTGCATAGACCAATGCTCTAATATAATACACAAAATTTTTTTATGGATTTCAATAGGTTGGAAACTTATGGTTGACAAGGCCTATTCTTGAAGCTTCTTTGATAGAGCTTGTCAAGAAAAAAAATAACATAATAGTATTGGAGATGTATTATACTTCCGTTGCAATATTAACAAGTCTTCTAAATTTTTATCTAAACTTTAAATACAATTAGTCAAAAAAATATATCTCCAAAAAATCAAAAATCAAAATGTTTACACTATTATACATTACGATTTACTTTACTTGATCAACTTAACTTAATATTAATATTTAATTAATCAAAAAATTGTTTCATTATAATTGACTTTATTTGATCAATTCAATATTAATATTTTGATTAAATGAGTTATTTTTCAAATACACTTCCATTCTGCAAAACCTTTTTTAAGGGATGTAAGTATCATTCTCTTCTATTTAACTTGCCCCTGTAATGTAACTACCAACAAAATTACATTACATGTAGCGATGAGAATGAGATCTAAAACTAATTAAGAGATCCATCTACCATCTTGGAAGAATGGAATCTTCTAAAAACTGTCTACATTAATACTGTAATGCACTTGGAAAATGAAACAATTTCACATTTTTGTCTAAGCAACACACTTGGAAAAAAATTAATAAGGGGAGAGATTAAGAATAATGTATCAATTTAACAAATAAGAAATATGAAAAAATAGTTCCTTAGGTTGAATTTTAAGGCTAAATTTGTATTCCTATACATTATTAACATCAAATCTTGAAATCGAAAAATTGTAACATTATCAAAAAAAATTGTATCCAATAACGATATGCATACTCTATGTCATATATTTGTTTTTTTTATTAGTGGTATTCGGCAGAGTCATTGAGTCGATATTTACAATCCATGAATGGTAATAATCATTGAGTGCAACACATATGCACAAAGATGTAACTATAATTTTTATCATCTTTGGCTCTAAGATATTATTATTTCTCCCTTTTCTTATGTGAAAATAATGTTTGAAATCAAATATACTCCCAAATTGTGTAAATAAGGTTTGAATGCTTCATGATTGGTAAGATTCACTAAGTGGAGCACATCTTCACAATATAATCTTATATATATATATAACTAATATTTTTATAATATCTGACTTAAGCATGTAGGCCAATTTGATTGGTCCATATAGTCCTTCTTCCTTCCATTAATTTGAAATAAATTTTATAGCTAGAGCACACACTATATCAAGCAACTATACCCTTTAAAACTCTTTTGAATTGCATGCTTCCAAAAAATAAAAAATAAAAATTGAGTAGACTTACAGGCAGAGAGATGCGTTGAGATAATGGCCTTTTGGTTCTAAGCAAACTCTTGTAAATTGTATTAGATCTAAAGACATCATAACATTGAGAAACAAATTTTTTGAAACAATAATATTAATACCACCCTTGGAAAATGAATTAATTCCACTTAATGGACCATAAAAATATACCTTAGAACAGGCTCGGAAAGCTATTCAGCTTTCTTCGGAGGTTTATTTCCAACCCATTGCTGCCTCATTTCAATCCAAAAAATAAAAATTGTAATATGAACATAAATTTAAAAGGATAAATACCAAATAAAATTATTGGTTTTATATTTAGTTTGATCTGGACTTCTCTTTTCAATCCTTTCCATGTAGATGATCTTGCATTAGATCTATTTAAATATGCTTAATAAAAAGGAAATAGGTGAGAGATTTACCATTTTTTACAAACTAATTGTTGTTTGTGTTAACATTCACTGCCACATAATCATCATTTTGGCTAGATCTACTTATGTTGGACTATATTGTGTTGTTCCTTCTTGCTTCCTACCTAAATTTTTAACTTGAGGGGGAGATCACAACCAAAGAAGCCATGTTGGATATGATAGGGATTTGAATATTTAATGAGCTAGTTGATGGAAGGGCTTATGCAATTGGCTGAAACCGAGCCAGTCAAATCTGCTAAACCACATCTAAGGCTGAATCAAGAACTATGATGATCGGGCATGTAGGGGATACCTAAAGGGCAACCCCCTCATGAGGTCTAAAACAACTCACACATACCTAGTGAATGTTGGGACAATCTACTGAAGCATTAGACCATCAATTGTGCAATTATCAATCATGTGATAATGAGCTAGAGTTGAGCATGCAAGAAACAACCAAGTCAAAGGGAAATGATGGTCCCCTTTTATTTCTCTAAACCACCCAAGAATGAAGAACCTGGATCCAAGGTACACCTCCCTTTAGGCCACTTTCTTGGAATAAATTTGTTTTTAACACCCTCCTCTGACATCTACCCGAGTAACCATCCAACTGGGGTAAACATGGGATGAGAAGTTACTATGACATGATCTGACTCCCTATGTGTCAGTTAAGGAAGTGGAACTGGAGGAGCACATCATATAGACTTTCCACATCGGCAACAGAACTCCCAGGATCCATCCCAACCACTCAGGTAACCAACCCCTGAGACCAACTAAAGTTTTAGTGCATCAAAACCCTAGACATTCCCTTGATATGGACAACGGTGGATCTAGGAGGCTCTGAAAGCTCCCACAGAAAGGGAAAGGGTGCTTCTGGGGACTTTTTTCGCTAGTGTTGTGTCTAGGACTCCGAGATTTTTTCCACCTTTTCAAGCCCAAAGCCCAAGTCACTGCCCAAAACTTAATGACACCTTCAGAAATGAATTTACACAACAGAACAAAGATACATTTGCAAAAATATTGACAAGGAATAGACTCGACCTGTACTAGCCATGACAGAAATTTCGTCAAACATATCAAAAATATGAAATCTATAGGTTTTAATAGCATAGTTGAGCATAGGGGTCTCATACTTATCTAATATTCGCTATGAGGCATTGTTTCCTTATCACATTAGCCACATTAACATCTATTAGGCCATAGGTACATTGTTCATTAATTTACAAGTAAAATCATGATGAGAACCATACATCACCATTGTCATAATACATATTCATAACCAATATAATAACAACAAAAATACCAAGGAAAAAACAACCATATAATCCACATATGAACCAGTATAATACTCATAAAATAACAAGGAGAAATAACCTCATATTAATGATGAAACGACCAACCAGGTTTGGGACTTCCACGAACCACCCGACCATAGATTGGTTTAACCAAATCTTTCTTTCAACCAATCACCCATGTGTCATATTCCAAGCATGAATGTGGGATCTCATGGAACAATCCATCAAAACCAAACCAAGGCTTCCAGAGTCCAAACCACCTCAACTCATCAAGCAATGATTCCACCTCACAGTCGGACATCACAAACCATCACCAAATTGGTCTCTACCCAAGCTTTATAGGGTTCTAGAGCGTTTGTTCCAACCAAAGCTTCCAGGACCAATAACTCAACCCGCAGTTGTCATCGAGCTTCTGGAGCGTTTGTCCAAATAAGGCTTCTAGGACTAGTAACTCAACCCACCAAGGGCTTCCAAAGCATTTTTCCAACCAAGGCTTCCAAGACTAGTAACTCAACCCAAGTTGTTCAAGGGATTCTGATCGTTTGTCCAACCAAGGCGTCCAGGAACTAGTAACTCAACTGAAGCTAAAGGAAACATGAGAACCAACCAAAAAATAAATAAATGAACCCACAACACCATAGTTATCCTGAAAATGGAAATGGTAGGAAAATCCACTGTTAATCCAGGTAATCCTCCATGCCAGTGACAAATCATGACCAATAAATCACATGAATATTCCATGGATGCCAAAACTAGTGAGGAAAACATACATGCAACTCGGTACCTGCAAGAAAACTTTGTTGCAGTTGTTGATCCTAATGTCCTCTTGTGATTTCCTACTCTTCCTTTGCCTCCTTGTTCCAAGCATCCAAGTATGCCACACTCTCCTCCAAGAAAACTCTAAGTGTCCAAGAGTATGAGAGAGAGTGAATATAATGAGAACTCCAAAACTAAACTGGAAAAAGGTTACAATGGCCAAGCCTAAGCAAAATCTTACACGGAACAAGCCTGAGAAAAATCTTACCAACTAATCCTTAGAAGAATTTTTATCAATGCGGCCTCTATTTTCTTCATTGTCCATTATTCTCCTTCATTTTCCTCCTCACATGCAACCTAGGAATCTTCACCTTCATTTTCTCCTATTTCCATTATTTTCATAAAAAAAATGCCAATTAATGCCTCTTGCCTAAGCCTTTTCCATTTCCTTTGCTAATTTCCTTAGCCATAATAAACTGAAACAACACTGACTAGGATGTTTTTCCCACCATTCATCTTGGAATATGTGTCCCATGACCATGGTGTTATATATTTTTAAATGGATTTTTAACCAGGGTTGTTACAGAACCCTCCCCCATGGGGGAACACCGTCCTCGGTGTTCAATGACACCTATAACCAGCAAGACCACTAAAAGAAAAACATATTTCCTATGGAGCTTTATAACACAGCTCGTTGTAGTATTTACAATAACTATATGCTAAAACACGACAAACATATCGTTTATTGGAGCTTTATAACACAACTCATTATGATATTTACAATAATAACCACATATACACACATACGCGTTTAATTCACCAAGAAAATAATCACATTGTCTATGGAGATTTATAAATCGGCTCGATACACTATTTACAATAATACACATATATACACATATGCACCTTTTATCAACCAATAAACAAAAGGATATGATGCCTGCATCTGCGACAATAGAATCCATAGGTTCACACCTCTGCCCTCAAAGTAATACCAAGATTAACCTCCTTCACAGGAAGTCCAAAATCCATTGC
Organism: Pinus taeda; assembly: GCA_000404065.3. Taxonomy (NCBI): domain Eukaryota; kingdom Viridiplantae; phylum Streptophyta; class Pinopsida; order Pinales; family Pinaceae; genus Pinus; species Pinus taeda. The sequence continues at coordinate 12,954 of APFE030482154.1, forward strand.
AAGTTCAAATTCGCATCCAATTTCCAACACTATAATCCTACTCCACTTGTCTCTCAGTGAACAGTTATTGGATCATTGTTCTAGGGCACACTCCCAATGTGAATTTGATTCCATCTGGCAATGCTAATGACCAAAACAGATATATCATTGGTCTTCCCTTCTCTGCTACATAGTCCCTCGGGCAATTTGGTCACCCCCTTCTCTGCACTCACACACCTTCCAAGTTTTGTTGGCACCCCCATCTCGGGTAGTCCATCCCTTGGAAAGGTTTCCTCGCATCGGAAGGTCCAAAAACCAAGGCATATCCATGACTTAAAACCATCATACCAGTCATATCGTGCTCATGGAAATCAATGGATACTATTGGGTACCAATGTCCTAGAATGGCCCTGCTCCTGAATGCTTTACCAATATATTGATGCTTGTTCCAATTCATTTTGTTGTTGCTACTAATGCTTGTCATTAGTTTCGACCACCCAACCGAGAATTTCATGCTTTCTTATACCAAACATATAATTTTCATTAGATTCAAAATAAATTCAAATCATACCTCATTGGTGGCTCGTTAATAAGGTACAATTGCAATCTTGTTTACATCCTATCACAACAAGTCAAAATAACATCTTTGATCAAATCATTATGTATAAACATATCACATCAGGTTAGCTCAAAACACAACCATCATAAATCAAAATCATAAATCACATGTAACCATCATAATTTAGAATCATAAATCACATGCATAATAAAACTAAAATAAAATACTAATGCTTATCCTTTAATCAATCGTTCGCTTCTACCTTTTTCCTTATTTCATACGCACACCGGATTGATTGACACACTTGGGAAACACCCAATGCCTTCTCCTCACCTATGTGCACATACACATAGTGTGCATCACACACATACAACCACACATGACATACAACACCGTGCAATACATGCACCAACACCTGACATACCACACATACACCTACACCTAGTGTACAACACAACACAATACATACTCCTACATCTGGTGTACACTACAACACAATACATACACCTACACTCGGTGTACAATACAACACAAATATGTACACAGAGTACAACATAATGAATACATATGTCACGATACCATGAATACAAAATGCACATACATAGTACTGCATGCCTGTAACACAACATGTATGACATGCACACAATACCACATGTACACTAGTACCAAAAGTATAACATATACACAGTACGACCTATACACACCACCACCTGCACAAAGCATACACAACGCCACATGTACACCGCACCACTTGTACACAATGCCACATGTACACAACATCACATGCACGATATATACACAGCACAACATGCACACAACACCACATGTACAACATGTACACAACAACACATGTACAATCATGCACACAACACCATATGTACATAGTACCATGTGTACAACATGCACGCAACACCATATGTACATAGCACTGCATATATAGCATGTACATGGCATCATATGTACACAACATTGCATATCCAACATGAAAACAACACCATATGCACACAGCGCCGCATATCCATATGCGCACAATATGATATGTACACATCACCACATATCAAACATGTACATAACACCATCTATACCCAGCACTGCATATGCAATATGAACAAAACACCATAGGTACAATCATTGAATATAAAATATGCACAACATATACACAACAATAGCATTGCACATCCAAAACCACACTACCTCTACCAGGCAACCTTTCTTCCAGTGTCTCTCCACCATCCATGCTTATCCTATCATGTCATGGATCACATTTTTTTCATTTTGCTAATATATCTCTCAACATTAGCTTGTCCATAACATAAACATAGACATACTATAATCACATAATATCAATTCATATCCACATGATACTGAGCTTAGAGATATTTCAGGCTACTCTTCCCACTTGATTCCTCATGAACCAAGAATATCTTCATGCCATTCACATGCATAAGAAATCATTCCTCCACAAGAACGAATCGTGATGACCCTGTCAAACAACGTATGTATATATATATATATATATACACACACACACACACACGTATAAACATCAACATAAAATAATGATGATCCTATCAGACAACGACATACATATATACATGCATATATAAACAATAGCATAAACATAATCAAAACATAATTACCAAAAATCATAAGGTCAAGGTTAAGAGAACTCCCTTTATCAATGCACAGTATGCAAAACATTGAGAACAACCATTCCCAACATATCCAAGGAATCGGATTCCTGACATCCATTCACTTTACCTTTCCTATTATTTGTGTCATGATTGTCCTACCACCATCCATTTACACTAATGGACCCAACCAAATTAGCCAATTGTCATACTCTTAACTTTAGTTGCCCTTACACATGCATCGACTTCATCCAAGTGTCATATTACCTGATGGGTTTCATTCAGCTTCTCCCGAGCTCCATTAACTTTTCTTTTTCCCAACCAATTCCCAAGACTCAAAACTTAAAAGGAAAACATAACAAACAAACAAGAATAAGACCATGCAAACCAATAACAACACAACACTTTAAATAAAGTGGCATGATCATGCACTAGACATAACAAAACTGCAAATCAAGCGCAAGAAAATGAAAGGTAATGAAAACTCAAGACTCTCAACAGACATCATGACTCAATTCCTATGGGTTCCTAATGCTTCCAAGGGAAAGCTCAACCTAAGCCTTCTTCAATATTCCATGGAAATTTCTTTGCCATGCAATTCTCTGTATCATACTTGTCAATGCATAAATAAAGGTAACAATATACCAATTATCTTACCTCGTTGTGCCAATCACGCTGCCTTGTAACTAAACGCACATGTCAACCACATGTTCAAAGATCAAGACAACATATCTACTAATTTGAAATCAACATTTACCAGGACTAACAATCGTTTCATAATCCATAGTCAACTCGTAGTCATTATACATAATGCTACAGTTGTCACCTACTTACACTCAAGTACATATCAGTTATCTCAACACATATGTGTAAGTAAAACCATCTTAAAACAAGATCATTCCTTCGAGCAATCTTACATACACCCAGTCATATTATGAAATTCAACAAACATTCAACCAAATTGAAAACATACCATGTTAAATAAATCATCTAGATGACATAATCAAACACTCAAACATCAAATATATGGCATAGTTAGACTCATACCTTAATGTCATAACCCTAACCATCTGCATAGGCCAATCCAATTTAGTGTGATACATATAACATCAAGATCTTAATGCAATAACCCTAATCATTAAATAACATATAACAATAACAATTTAACATATAACATGTTCACTAACAACATACAACATAATCATCACGTTAACTATCATAAAACAACAATAGCAATGCATATAACCACGGGTTACTATCATTCATGACTATCTGACACATGTGCATATGACTAAACTAATCAACTAGCATTTATCATACATGTAACCATAATAATAATAGAATGATAAGCATATTAGTAAGGGTAATTATTATAACAAACATTAACCAACATACCTACATGCCCACCATACAAACCTGTATGATGATTTACTCTTACCCCGAAGTCCATTGTTGAAACTTCACTTTAATGATTTGCATCTCCTACTTTATCTTAGCCAACACATTAGCATCATAACATACCAATATCATCATGATCACCTAATTTTATATAATGACCTTATGCACAACAATCTTCACCATGAAAATGCATGCATAACAACATATAGACACTAACATGCATAACAAATGCATATACAATCATACACTCATGGTGACACATCCCACAACAACACCATCAACCTTCACATTGTGACATCACTACAACCATGAACAACACCATGAAAATTCAACAAGCACATGGCCTACAAGCATAAGGAGCAGATATGCAACCGACATGAATGCATGACCAACACACCGCCCATCTAGTCCATGGGGTGAACCATACTCTGATACCACTTTGTAACACCCTCGTCCCACATCTACCCAAGTAACTGGACAAATGAGGTAAACATGTGACGAGAAGTTACAAAGATATGATTTGAATCCCTATGTGTTAGTTAAGGAAGTGGAACTGGCAGAACACATCACACAGACCTTCCACATTGGCAACAAAACTCCCGGGAGCCATCCCAACCACTCAAGTAACCAACCTCTAAGACCAAATAAATTTTTAGTGCATCAAACCCCTAGATGCTCCCTTGATATGGAAAAGGGTGCAATTGGGAGGCTCCAGAGGCTTCGACAACAAGGGAAAGGGTGAATTTGGGGACTTTTTCCCCATTGTTGTGCCTGCGACTCCGAGATTTTTGCCACTTTTTCAGGCCCAGAGCCCAAGTCATTGCCCAAAACTCAATGACTACTTTAGAAATTAATTTACACAATAGAACGATGATACATTTGAAAAACTATTGACAAGGACTAGATTAGACCCCTACTAGCCATGACAGACATTATGTCAAACATATCACAAATATGAAATCTACAAGTCTTAACAGCAGAGTTGAGCATAGGGTTCTAATACTTATCTGATATTCGCTATGACGCATTATTTCCTTATCACATTAGTTGCATTATCATCTATTAGGCCATATATAAATTGTTCATTCATTTACAAGTAAAAACATGATGAGATCCATACATCACCATTATCATAATACATAATCATAACTAGCATAATAACAACATAAATACCAAGGAAACAATAGTCATATAATCCACATATGAACCAGTATAATAATAATGAAATAACAAGGAGAAATAACCTCATATTAATGATGCAACATCCAACCAGGTTTGGGACTTCCATGAACCACGCGACCATATATTGGCTAAACCAAATCTTTCTTTCATCCAATCACCCTCATGCCATATTTCAAGCATGAATGTGGGATCTCATGGAACAATCCATCAAAACCAAACCAGGGCTTCCAGAGGCCAAACCACCTCCACCCATCAAGTAGTGATTCCACCTCATGATCGTACATCAAAAACCATCACCATATGGGTCTCTACCCAAGCCTTCCATAGCTCCAAAGCATTTGTTCCAACCAAGGCATCCATGACTAATAACGCAACCCACAGCTGTCGTCAGGATTCTATAGAATTTGTCCAACCAAGGCTTCCAGGACTAGTAACTCAACCCACCAAGGGCTTCCAAAGCGTTTGTCCAACCAAGGCTTCCAGGACTAGTAACTCAACCCAAGTTGTTACAGGACTTTCAGAGTGTTTGTCCAATTAAGGCTTCCAAGAACTAGTAACTCAACCCAAACTAAAGGAATCATGAGAACCAACCATAAAAGCAAAGAAATGAACCCACAACACCATGGATATCCTGGAAATGGAAATTCTATGAAAATCCACTATTAATCCAAGTAATCCTCCATGCTAATGACATATCATCACTAATAAACCACATGCATATTCCATGCATGCCAAAACTAATGAGGAAAACATACATGAGACTTGGTACCTACAATAAAAAAATGTTGTATCTGTTGATACCGATGTCCTCTTGCGCTTTCCTACTCTTCTTCTTCCTTCTTTCTCTAAGAATCCAAGTATGCCACACTCTCCAAGAGTTCTCCAAGAAAACTCTAAGTGTCCAAGAGTATGAGAGAGAGAGAGAATAGAATGAGAGCTCCAAAAATGAACTGAAAAAAGGTTACACTGACCAAGCCTGGGCAAAAGCTTACACTAACCAAGCTTGAGAAACATCCTACCAACTAATCCTCATAAGCCTTTTTATCAATGAGACCTCTATTTTCTTCATTTTCCATTATTTTCCTTCATTTTCCTCCTCACATGTAACTTGTGACTCTTCACATTCCTTTTCTCCTATTTCCATTATTTTGCATAAATAAAATTCCAATTAATTCCTCTTGCCTTTCCAAAGCTTTTTCCATTGTCTTTTCCAATTTCCTTTGTCATAATAAACCAAATGAACACCCACTATAATTTTTTCCCCACCATTCAGATTGGAATACATGTCCCATGACTGTGGTCTTACATATTTTTACATGGATTTTCAACCAGGGATGTTATAATGTTGAAGTCGATAGCATAGGGCGAGCTAGAGCTGAGCCGATGAGGAGTCCCCAACAAAGGAATGAGGAACACAGTAATGTGACTAGGAGATACTAACATTAGGGAAGATGACGATGAATGAGGGGATGGCTCAACTGACGAATTCCCTTGTCAGAGCATAATATGCAAGGTTGATCTAGCAATGACTGATATGATTCCTAAGGGGATAATCAGTTACTTAGATAGACACTTTTGAAACATAAATTAGGACATTTCGAGGTCAAATATTAGCAATACAAGATGAATGAAACACGTTGAGAGGATGATATTCTATAATAGGAATCAATGGGGTTTTGAACATACTCCACAAGATATAAGGGTGACTCATATCTGATACTTTGAACAAGTGTAACTCAGGGTGGGTGGGGAGGGTGGGGGTTGGGGTGTCAATTACTCCTACACTTATCCCCCCCTTGATCCTTTGTGATTTAACTCCTACTGAGGCACAAGTATATATTATGCATTTTTCCATCCACATCAGTCAATCTCAAGGCCAGTTGTTACTCAACCTAGTTACCAAAATGTTACCGTTAATCCATACTATCCTTATGCACTGCCACTAGTGCTTTAGCCCCAATGCTTCCAACACATCAACCTCCCATGTCTCATCCCCCTTTTCCATAGCTACCATTACCACAAGATCGTCGTAGCTCTATGTGATGAACCATTTACATCATGCTAAAGCTCTCTATAAGCTCTCTGGTGGGTTTCTCTTCATTTTTGGTAATTTGACACTTCACCCAGAAGCCATTTTTTCTATGAGGTCTCACTTTGCCACCTATTGAAATCAAACCTCTTCATATTTGTTACTCGTACTTTGTAATTTCTTTCTCTTTGCACTTGTCGACTTATGTGTTGAGTTTTGTCATGAGTAACCACTTTTTATTCATGTTTTGACAACCCCCCTTAGGCCTACTATCAGTGGTGTCTCCATTTGTTAGGGGAAGATTTCTGAGCAGATGTGCCAAAAATATACTTTTTTACAATTAGTGATGAATATGCTTAACAAAAAAAAGAAAACAGAAGAAATATGTTGCAAAACCCTATAATATTCAAAAAAACTTGTAAATTTGCAAAACAAATGTTAGAGACAACCTACAAAAGAGCTCACAAATTCTAAAAATACATGCCAAAAACCATAAGAAATAATGCAACGGAAAGAACTTGAATTTTATTAATAATGATGTCACTAGTGGAGTGAAACATAGACTTGGGCCTTCAATGTCCTCCTTTGTGGACGGTCCTTTTATGTCTCTACATTTCAGGTAATTGCTTTCCCTCTCTTCCTGGTTTCAAATGGGCAAAGAAGAAATCCTCAATGTGCAAAACTCACGAGTAACGAGATGAAAGTGATGATGATGATAATGATCATGTGTGCAAAGAGAGGGGAAAACCCCTCTATTTATAATAAAATGCTATGATAGATCTAGGTCTAGTCAAACAACAAAATATTATTAGAGCAAATCAAGATCTAGCTATTATGAGTATTTTATTATATTTAAGAGAGGAAAAGATTAATGAAATGATAAAAAATATTTATTTAGTGAACTAATTCGAAAAATAATGGTCAATTGAGTTCGTAAAGGAAAGTGGTTAAAGTAATTAATAAATAAAAATGATTTATTAATTACTTTAAGATGATATGGTCAAAGTTAGTTAGAAATAATTATTAAATAGTGATTTAATAATTATTTCATGGGAAAAATATGTAACAATTAAGGAATAATAAATAAATAATGGTTTTTTGACTTAGTTACAGGAGAATCCATAGTAAAAACCATCGCGATGATGGATCCCGATTGGGATTTGAAACGTTGATGGAAAATGGTTTTTACTGTGGATTCTCTGGTAACTAAGTCAAAAGATATAAAGCACAGATGTCTTGAATCCAGAAATAATGGTTTATTTATCCATGGGCAATATGGTCAAAATGAGTTAGAAATAATAAATAAATAGTGGTTTAATAATTATTTCAAGGGAGAGAAGTTAAATAATTAAGGAATAATAAATAAACAGTGATTTATTTAATTATTCCTATGGATCTATGGGTTATTTTAATTTTCGAAGAAAAATCGTAATTTTATTCAACTTAGAAACCAAGAAACAAAATTACATTTTACAGATGCTTGAAATCATTCAATCAAATTGGCCTTTCGGTCAATGCAAAAAAAAAAAATACATGAAATTATCAAGGTTAAGTGTGATAATAATCAGTTAATTTTCCTTTTTTTCCAACTTTCACGAAATTCCTTGATTGGGAGCGACCATAACTAATTCCAATTGGTTGCATTCCACCTTTGGGGGAGCTTCCTTGTCTGAGCTTGAACTCTCAGATTTATGGGTTTGCTTTATGCCCTACTACTTCCTTTTGAATGGGTATGACCACCTTATGTTTCTTTGCTTCTATTATCTTTGTTGTTTCTATACCATTGGTGTGTTCCTCATTTTGGATCACTGCTAATCCAATGGCCTTTTGGTTCTCTCTTCCCTCCTCCATTTTATATCCTTTTTGATTTTGTGCCTCTGGTTGTTGTTGACTCATCCATTTCTTCATTTTCATCATCAAAAGAAGGTGGATCTGGAAAATTCCAACCCTTTGGCTTTTGTGGTCTCTTCTTTGTTCTTTGTTTTTCTCATGTGCATGAATTATGCAAGTGCCCTGTCTGATGGCAGATTTGGCACCTGAAAGCAGTATTTTCAAAATATAACCATTGTTTCCACTTGAAATCTTGGTAATTCAGATGGCTGTGATCCAGTAGACCTTTGCTCAAGTATATATCCACATATATACTGGAAAATTCAAAAATACCTTTGTCCATTCTTTCTCGATCCGTCTTTATAAACTTCCCTAATGGGTTTCCAATGCCTTCTGGGACCTGCTGACGCTAGAAGGGGAGGGTGGGATTATGTAACCTTAGCCATATAGTAATCTTCATAACCACCATTGTTGTGGCATCAAAGCTAAAAAACCATGGAGTTGAAAAGAGACCCGACCTTCCCCAAAATCATGGTCCTTCATTTATGACATATTCCAGGTGTTTTTTTATTGTCGAATTGAACCATAAAAAATCCATTCACCCACGGGTAAATATCACAATTTTTTGTCTAGTTGTGGTTGATACATTGATCTAATTCTTCAGACTTAGGCAAGAAACCATTAAATAAAAAATGATGGCTCTAGCTCGAAGAACAGTGAAAAGACCACTCATTTATGGAAATTCTACTAATAGATCTGAAGCTTTCTCCATCTTCTCATCTACGTATGGGCATGGGATTGTCAGATTTATGGATTGTCTGACTAGTGAGGCCACTTTCTCTTGCACTACATCCTCAAATGATCTTGGACCCCTTGCAACAGAAGTTGAACCAAATGGGGGGCTCATTCTTGAGGCTCCTCCTCTTAGTTTCATATTTATAATGATTGTAGAGTTACATTCGATGTCATATTCTTGTAATAGAAATTATTTTTCGCAAAGATATTCGTACATAAATTATAATTTGAGACTCCATTGGGATTCCTAATATTTTTTTGATCTTCTATTGCAAATAGTGAACCAAAACATCCTCCCAAAATCTAATGAGTACCTAACTTCCCTCTAGAGTTTTTGCAAAAAAATGGAAAGATACCTCCTTGTCTATGAGCTACAGGGCTAGTGTTCTTTCAACTCTATCCACAACCAAATTTGTTCTACGAGTGAAAAAATGCCCCTTTGCATAAATATGTAGTACACCTAATTCCACTAACTCTAGTTGAAGATCCTTTTCAACCAATGTCTCCAATCCTCATGGATCCAATCATCATGATGTTTCTCTATGGAATAAGGGATAGATTGTCACAGATCTCCTCTCACAAGGGTGAAAAAATCTAGATCTGATCTATATACGGATGCCAGTACCCTTTCACAAACTAGATCTGTGTAGAGAAGGATGTGACTGCATATATTTGTAGTGAAACCACCATGTCAACTCATATCTACATTGTAAAGACTAGGATTTTATAGATTCACATCAGAAATGATCAGATTGATTGATCCTTGATCTTCCTTGCCTCTTTGAACCAAATGAAACTCCAACAAGGATGCTACCAAAATTTTTTTTCCTCCACTAATGCCCATCAAAGTGATAGAAACCATCTACACTTCTCTCCAGGAATGATATTAAGCTCATATGCAGTTGTTATAGTGTTACAGAGAGAAACCCTAGCATTCTCTACCAATTTATCTTCACACCTGAATTTATGGGTAATTTTTGAAGTGGGTAAACATAAATAATTTATGAAAATTGGTTCTCTAAATTATGTCCTAAGTTGAAATTGGGTTTTAACGTGTAAAACTCATACTACATGGTGTATTTCAATCAACCTAGTATAAAATGGCTAGGTCTCTTTTTAGGTGATAATAGTGACACGAAAATATGTGTTTTTCAAGAAGAAACACCCAAAGATAGTCAAGTGTTGAGGAAAACACTTCTGTGAATGGGAGGTGCATGTTAAGCCCTATTTAAGCCCTATGTTAACCCAAAAACCCCTTATTAAGCCCTAAATATCGAGCTATTACATTTCTATTGAAAGCCTTTAGAGGTAATTGTTTTTAGGATTCCACCTATATGCCCCTAAAGTCTTGTCATCCTACCTTTGATGCATGCCTAGAAAAGGCATCCAAAATTGTTATATGGGTCAAAATCTCAAGCCTTTTCCTTGAATTCTAGAATGCAAAGTTATCAGTGGACCTAGGGAACTCTTTAGATAATAAGTTCAAGGTTGATACCTCATTTTTTACCAATGTTAATAATTACACCATGAAGTTCTTGTATTGATCAACAAAAGCAAAGGCCTAATGAACAATTTCATGAATGAGATGGTGTGGTGGTAGGAATGAGTTGGAGGGGGGAACGGGGGTGCATTTTTAGATGTTGGCCGCAAAGGGTTGGGTGTGAATCTTCACTTAGATATGGGACTATTTGAATTTCCCCTTTAGATGTCTTCAATTCCATTCTTTAGACCATATTTCAATTGATTAATTAGTTCCAATCATTCATAATTGGTGGTGCAAGAAAAAAATCGCTCCCTCCAAACTTGAATTTTGTTCAATTTCCACGATCTTGGGTCTAATATAGAATCTCAGAATCTCTGATGCTACCAAACCAAGAATCTCAATAGAACTAATTTTCAAAACTGAACAATATAAAGTAGTAAATCACATATGTACAAGTATACACAATTTTTAATAAAAGATTGTACAATAATGTATAACCCAATCTTCGTTATATTAAACCAATCTGAATAATACAACAGTGTATGGAATACAAGATATAATGACAATCTTATTGCAACATCTATGTCGTATATTTTCCTGCCAGTCCTTCACTCTCATTTTGGTCTCTAGCTACACCTTAGTCCTTCAAAGGACAACACATAGAGTCTCTAGGAATGATGCCACCTATCATTATTGCACGTCACTTCTGCTACAATGAACAAGGGCTGATCCAATTTGCTCTCTAGGCTATCCAATACCCAAGCTCCAATATGTCAAGCTAGTAGCCTCTTTCGTTCATCAAAGGGATATACATTAGGCTACGAACTTCACCCAAACTTCAATTGTCACACCTCCTTTAGGACTACTAGTCATGAGCTACTTTGGGTAGCCAACATGCTTCCCTCCACCAATCCAATGGCACCCAACACTTCACTATAAGTTCTGCTCCTAACTGAGATCTCCAACTGCCCAAGTCAACCTCAACACATGGCACTTATAGGCTACTCATAAAACCGATCCAAAACTGATCCAATAACATGGATCCTGTTAGTGTCGGTCTTGAGCCCTCCATCAGTGATCAAACAACTCTTTGCATATGCATATATAGGTGTCTCATCAGCATCAGTTTTGCATCCCGTTAGGCATGCCATAACACTGATGGAGGAGCTGGTCTTGTTCCCTTCTTGGCTTCGCTGGAATCAGGTCATTTCATTTGAAAAAACTTGTGTCACACTTGTTTCAGTTTTGTCTTGAAATCCCAAGTCTAGGTCTAGGGTTTCAGTCAAAATCATTGACAGGTCATGAGTCAAAAGTCTGATGGTCTTCAGCAAGCCAGAAGGAGGTTTGTAATTATGTTCTATTGATATTTTTCATCTGCTACAACTTATTTTTACCTTGGTTTTAAAAACTCTGTTTTTAAACCCAAGGTCATGTGAAAATGGCAACAATAAAGAAAATTTTCAAAAATCTTCAGAATGCCGGCAACAACCCTGGTTTCTTCCTCAGAATCCATTAGAGAATCAACCTGCAAAAAGAACCAAGTGAAAACACTCAAAAAATCAATTTCAGGCAAAGTGCAACTTAAAAAACAGTGTTAAATTAAATGCCAAAACATGCAACATTTGAAAGTGGGTTTGATGTTTTAATTTTCTTTAAATGTGGACCTATAAAGACCAAAAAGCCCTCTTCATGGCCTCATTATACATTGACAAACTTGCAAGACACAAAGAGAAGCAAAGAAAGGCAATTTTGCTACGATTTTAGTCATTTCTGGAGGAGCGACTAGTCGAGTTGGAGGTGCGACGAGTCAGAGCTGCTCCCACAGTGTAAGTTTTGAACTGGAGCGACAAGTCAGAGGGGTGCGACTAGTTGAGTGGGAGGTGCGACTAGTTGAGCTGGGTTTGCCAGAAACGTGCCAAATCACCCAAATCACCCTCCCAAATTGCTAAATCGACCAGGTAAGCTCCAAATTCATCTATGATAACAAGGAATAAGTGAATGATGACATGTCTCATGGTTTTCATCTTCAAAAATTTGCAAGAAAAATGGTGAATTTAAATGTTGTCAATGTAGGCAAATCTGCTAGGGTTTTGTTTGTTTTTCAAGGTAAAATCCCTCTTATCCCATCCTTGTTCCCTTGGCAATTAAATTCACAAATGTTGTTGCATGTTTATCTTATGATTTCATTTATATCGTTTGCAAGAAATACAAGGTTTCCATCCCATATTCCTTCAAAATCTTTCCCTTCCCAAATTTCTTCGCTAAACCCTAATATCCTTCATGTTCCCACAAACCCTAAAATGCCCTTCTCCTTCCCACAACAAGCAAATTACATGGACCTACAACAAGAAAATAAAACAAAAGAATAAATATTATATATATATATAATATATATATAATATATATATATATATATATGAATATAATATTATAGTATATATATATATATAAAATTGATTGAAAAGAAAAATAGAAAATAAAATGCCAAAATGACCCAAATATGAAAAACAGAGATATTATTGGGTATAAAAAAGAGGCAAGTTGCTGTTATGAAATTTATAAAAAGAAAAATTAAAGGTTGCAGCTGTGTATATATTCATAATGGACATATTGCTGTGTGTTTGGTCTATAAAATCATGTTGCTGTGCTTTCCAAAAATAAACTCTGTTTTCCCTTTTTATCATTCCCTTGAAGTTGTCAAATCTCCTTTTGATAAAATTACCAGTGAAGCTCTCTTTCCCTTATCACTAAATGCATATGAATCCCGTCCAGATAGCAGAGTTTGCTTCATTAAAAGGATAAAAATCAAATGGATAATGTTGCCCCATACCCCCTGTCATAACATATGTTCTTTCCCTTGGTCCCTATCATACATTGTTTCGTTGCAAATGATTTCTTAAAAATGATAAGATGATATGTGTTACATTTTGTGAATTT
>APFE030482164.1:26206-60850 GCA_000404065.3 Pinus taeda
ATTACCTGCATACGAATTGTAAAACACAGAAAATAAATAATACAAAAGAATAACACATAAAACACATATACATAGAGATTTTCCCTTGGATTCCAAAACCGAGACTACTAGCTTGATTCTTCATTATGTTCCTTTCAATGTTATAATACATATTTATAAATGTCGAACCATCCAATACCGTGGACCGAAAATCATCGCGTCCAAAACCATGGATCAAAAACCATTGCATCCAAAACTGTGTGCGAATATCATGCACAAAAACATACGTAGGTCTGCCGAACCTAACATAGGGTCCATAAAGTGGGGTTACCTGCACCCCTCAAACCCCCTATGACTCCCCTTGCTATGCAATCGGCGCAACGAAGGGGTAGCTCTGCCCCCCTTCTAACCCCTTGGTTAACTATGTGGGCTAGTCGTGGAAAGAATATAACACAACCCAACATTTTCCCACTTGTTGTTTTCTTTCCACAGGGGCCCACAAGAGAGCTTAGTCATTTATCCAGCCTTGCACCACCCATTGTTTCTCTACACCAAGAGAAATGCTCAGAGCTTACAGATTTTGTCAATGCATCTGCAGTATTCTTCAAAGTATCCACCTTTATCTGCAACACCTTTTTGTCTTCTATCATATCCCTTACAAATTGATATTGAACATCAATGTGCTTTCTCTTTGAATGATATGCAAGATTTTTTGCCAAGGAAATTGCACTTTGGTTGTCACAGTTTATCCTTATAGCTCCCTGTACTAACCCCATATTTGAACACAATATCTACAACCAAACTACTTCCTTGCTTGCATGACCAGCTACCATGTATTCTGCCTCTGTAGTTGATAGTTCCACTACAGATTCTTTCTTACTCATCCAACTGACTACACCTCCAAATAGGTTAAACGCATACCCACTTGTAGATCTTCTCTAATCCAGATCTCCAGCCCAGTCTACATCAACAAAGCCATGAATATCCAACACTCTATCCAATATTGGTCATCCTTGGTAGCACAAACCATAATCACTAGTGCCAGTTAAATTCCTGAAAACCCGCTTCACTGTTGTCTAGTACTCCTTCCCTGGTTTTGACATAAACCTGCTCAATACTCCCACTGCATATGCAATGTATGGTCTAGTACAAACCATCGCATACATCAGGCTACCAAATACACTTGCATATGGAACACGAGACATGTCCTCTTCCTCTTCTTGTGCCTTGGGACACTATTCAGCAGATAACTTTACACCTACAGGAATAAGAATGTTCACTGGTTTACTACCCTGCATATTAAACCTTTGCAATATTGTCTCGACATATTTCCTTTGGTTTAACTAGAGATTCCTTTTTGTCCAATCTCTTTTAATTTCCATGCCAAAAATATAGTTTGCAGCACCAAGATCTTTCATGTTGAAGTTGGAGGACAAATGGTCTTCAAATCCTCGATAATTTCTTTGTCATTTCCAACCAGCAACATATCATCCACATATAAGACCAGATAAATAACACGGTCACCAATTAATTTAAAATACACATAGTGATATGCTTTTCTTCTGGTGAAGCCATGTCCTCGCATAAATGTATCAAATTTCTGATACCACATCCTTGGTGACTATTTTAACCCATACAGAGACTTCTTTAACTTGCATACCAGTTCTTTCTTACCCTTCACCGTAAAGCCTTCAGGTTGCTTCATGTAGATCTCCTCTTCCAGATCCCCGTGAAGAAATATTGTCTTCACATCCATCTGTTCTACCTCAAAATCAAAAGCAACAGTAATAGATAAAAGTAATACAAGTTACCTTGGCAACAGGAGAAAAAATATTGCCAAAATCAATTCCCAGCACCTGGGAATAACCTTTTTCTACCAACCAAGCTTTGCATTTCTCCACCTTTCCTTCTGCATTTTTCTTCTTCTTGAACACCCATTTGTTGCCAATGGGTTTCTTTCCAACTGACAACTCCACTAGATCCCAAGCCTCATTTTTGTGCAAAGGTGCCATTTCATCAACCATGGCCTCTTCCAGAGTTTTCCATCCTCTAAATCTACTGCTTCCTTCATAGTTTTGGGATCATCATCAGTAATAGATAAAGCAAAATTTGAACAGAAAGTAGATGGACTACACCTTTCTAGCTCCCTTCATTCTCGAATTGATCTTCTCACACCAGGATTTTGTGGCACTTCATTTTCTAATTCCTCCTCTGTTGTAGAGTATGATTCTTCCTCCTTTAGCTCAAATTCTATCTTCTTAGGTTCCTTTGGTTGGACTTCATGTTTAATAACATCGTTCACCTCTCTGAACACCACATCTTAGTTGTACAAAAGCTTCCTTGTTACTAGGTTCCAAAGCTTATAAACCTTTAAACCATCCTTATACCCAATAAAGATGCACTTTTCATATTTACTGTCCAACTTGCTTCATTTCTTCTTTGGAACATGTACATGTGCATCACATCCAAATACCCTCAGATGTGAAAGAGAGGACTTATTACCAGTCCATACCTCTTGTGGAGTCCTATCCTCCAACACTAATGAAGGTGATCTATTGACTAGGTAACATTCTCTCTCAACCGCCTCGGCCCAGAATTATTGTCCTAACCCAACACCACTAAGCATGCTTCCTGCCCTTTCCATTAATGTCTTGCTCATTCTTTCTGCAACTCCATTTTGCTGAGGTGTATATGGAGTAGTCTTCTACCGTACTATACCACACTTCCTACAAAATTCTTCAAATTCCTTACTGCAAAACTCTCCACCGTTATCTGTCCTCAGCAACTTTATCTTCTTCTTTGTCTAGTTTTCCACCAAAGCCTTAAATTCTTTAAACCTATCAAAGACTTTAGATTTATTCTCAAGGAAATATATCCATGCATTCCTTGAGAAGTCATCTATAAATGATACATAGTACATAGACTTACCCGGTGATGGAACCTTCATAGGTCCAAACACATCATTGTGCACAATCTCTAATATTTGTTTCGTCGTTTTACCACCAGAGGGGAAACTCACCCGATTCTGCTTCCCATATACACAATTTTCACTGAAGTTAAAATCCAGAGAGCTATTAATCATACCTTCTACCATACCTTTACCATGAAGTATTTGAAGGCCCTTCTCTTCAATATGTCCAAGCCTTTAATGCCACAACATGGTCTTCTCTCCAGAGACCACTAGATTTTCTGCTCCACTTTCAAGAACCGCGGAACTATTAGACCCATCAACAATAGTGCTACGTTCTAGCTTGTAAAAAGTTCTAATTCAAAATCCCTGCATCAATACCAGTGCCCCCTGAACCATCTTGCAGGTATCCTTCTCGAACACTATTTTTACACCTGCATCATCCAACTTTCTTACAGAAATAATATTTCTGGCTAATGCAGGAATATGCAAAACACCCGAAAGTGTTCTAACCCTTCCACCTTGCAACTTCAACTTTAATTTTTCACAACCAACAATTCTAGCCTTCCGGTCATCCCCCAAGAAGACATCACCACCATCATATTTCTCATACTTGCAGAACCACTCTTTATGGGGATTGAAGTGAAAGGATGCACCTGAGTCAATCAACCATGCCTCATGATCTACATGTGTACTTGAAGAAGCCAAGTACACATCCCCACCTTCATTTGAGGTGGTTTTTGCCTCTGCAGAAGGAGCATCATCAAATCCCTTTCCTTTATCAAGAGATTTAGATTTACAATCCCTTTTATAGTGCCCTTCCTTTCTGAATTTCTAGCACACCCCCTTTACAGGTTTTCCTGGAGATTTAGATCTACCTCTAGATTTAAATCTCCCACTCGATGACTTATTTTTGTTTCTCTTCTGGGACCATCCTTGTATAGACAAGGCATCACCATTCTGGCTCTCCATATTTTTCCATCTCATCTCCTCCATCAGCAAAGATGAGACTATTTCATCAAACTATAAGGCAATTGCATTGCTACGTATTGCAATAACCAAACTATCCCATGAATCTGGTAGAGAACACAATAAACTGATGCACTTATCTTCATATTCATCTGAAATTTTAATTTCAACAGATAATAACTGAATTACCACAGTATTAAATGCGTTCATATGTTCTGTCACCAAGTCTCCATCTTTCATCCTCAGGTTATACAACTTTTTCCATAGGAACAGTATATTCACCAGAGACTTAGATTGCTACAAAGTCCCTAACTTGTCCCATAAAGCCTTCACCATAACTTCCCCTAATACATTCATCAATACTAAATCTGAGACACATAATCGTATTGTGCTCTTTACCTTCCGATCCAACTTCTTCCATTCTTCATCGGACACTCCCGTTGGTTTAGTACCAAGATATATCATGATCCACTGATCTTTATCCACCAACAGATCCTGCATATTGAGTTTCCACAACTCAAAACTCTGACCATTAAATTTATCGATCTCTATCTTTCCACTACTCGCCATCTTCTTTCACCACCAGAATCAATCTCGTAGATCTTCGACTAAACAGGTTCTACCACAGGCCTGAGCGAAACCATTCAACAATAAAGGCATCCCCTTGAAGCTAAAACCACTCTGATACCAAATGTAGGTTTTAACCCCATAGAGAAACTACCTGCATACGAATTCTAAAACACAGAAAATAAACAATGCGAGAGCATAACACATAAAACACATATACACAGAGATTTCCCCTGGATTCCAAAACCAGGACTACCAACTTGATTTCTCATTATGTTCCTTTCAATGTTATAATACATATTTATACATGCCAAAGCATCCAATACCATGCACTGAAAAGCATCGCATCCAAAACCATTGACCGAAAACCATCGCATCCAAAACCATGTGCGAAAATCATGCACAAAAACATAGGTAGGTCTTCCCAACCTAACATAGGGTCCAAAACAAAAATTTTCCAGAGTGCTGCCCCAGACCCCATAAAGTGGGGTTACCTGCAACCCTAAAACCCCATGTGACTCCCTTCGGTACGCAAGCGGCGCAATGAAGGGGAGGCTCCACCTCCCTTCTAAACCCCGATTAATTATGTGGGCTAGTTGTGGAAAGAATATAACACAACCCAACAATACTAAATCAGATCTTCGTTGTAAATGACAACATACTTTCTACAAATTTTAGAGTCAAAACACATTAAAAAATAACTTGCAACATTAGATATCAACATAAAAAAATAGTCAATTATAACCATTATTACTCAATGCACTTTCATATCTTCTAGGTTTGAGTCGTCTCCTTACTCCTTGGTGCACACCTGTTTTAGATCAGACCACACATGAATGAATATTCACTTTCCCACACAACACCTTGATCTCCATCTCCTTGTATAGATTTTCCCTTAGCCAATAGCTCAGGTAAATCCTTTGGTACTATTGTTAGTAATAGTTGATGGAATCAAATAAATATTGTTGCCACAATTACTATGGGAAATTACCATGGTAATGACCCCTACATTAGATAAATTTTCAATTATAAAATGGGCCTCCTAAGAAAAATGTACAACGAAAATAAAATTTATAAGAACCAATAGGATTCAAGATGATGATGTCAACAATGGGGGATGATTCACCTTTTTTGGGGTAAAAAGGTAAAAAAGTTAACAAATAATAAAATAATAATGCTACTTGTTCAACTCATATTTTCTTACCTCCCTAAGGTTTTACATGAATTTCAAGTGGGATTACTTATTGGATGCAAAATTTAATTCCTCATCCAAGGATTACCCATGTTGCATACGTTCGATGGACCCTACTAGATGAAAAATGAAAAGTACATGAAAAAACATGATTGAAATCACATTTTTCATGTATCTCTCATTTTTCATGTAGCAGGGTCCATCGAAAGTATGCAACATGGGTACTCCTTGGATGAGGAATTAAATTAGGCATCCAACGCGTGTTCCCATTCAAAATTTGAGTAAACCCATATGGATATAAGTTGAAAATACGAGTTGAAAAAACATTTTTTCTTTTATTCCCTCTAAACATTAATGATGTAATCTAATCTTATTTTATTATTTCCACTACTATTTTATAATTTCCTTAGGAGGCCCATTTTAGACCTAAAAAATCCTCCAATGGGTATCCATATTTTCATGTATGCAACTTTTTTCACAGGAGCTACGTATGTACGTGACCCTTCTTTACAAGAAACACGTATTCTTTTCAAACTTCACATTTTTCATCCATTTGTAATTGAATTTTCATTTCCCTATGCATATCCTTTGTAACATCTGTAACAATATTCCATATATCTACATTAGTTCCACAATCATTATATTATCACTATGTTGACATTAAGGACATCTTTGTCCAGAAGGCTGACATCAAGGACAACACAATAGCCATAATGCCAACACATTCCCTTTATAGGAATGGGCATATCTTCCCTCGTTGAGAAGGAGAGATAAACACATCATTCTTGTCTTCATAATATGAAGAAAGAATGGAGAATTGAGTAAGAATTTTGCATCTAATACTCTCTGAGGATGATTAGGGCATCCAAGATACAAGTAGCCATAAAGGAAATTCCTTGAGGAAGTGGTATTCTAAAATTGGAATTGTCCTCGAAAGACATATCTTGTGAACACACGGGTGGGGTAGTGCCTTGAGAGACAATGATGGTGTCTATAAATCAATGGTATCACCAACATTGTTCAATGTCTTTTGGAGATATAGAGTAGTTAGTCAAGGACTTGCTATGTGATAATGCTAGTTGATATGATGTAAAGGGATGGCTTACCTATTTGACTCTTCTTATGAGAATTCTTCAAATTGAGAATGTGCAAGTACCTTGTATGGATTATGAATACCTCCCTAGTTAAGAGGGAGTGTTGAAATATTTAACTAGGTTTGGTCTTCATAATAACATATTTAATCATGATTTTATGTATTTATTATAAATATAAAAATAAATTTATTATTTTCAATCTTGAGGGATGGGTTTCATGCTCAAGGGAAATTTATTTTTAGGTGAAGCGCTCATGGAGAGCTTCTAAGGCTTGTATTTGAGTCAACAAGTCATAAGAGTCATTGTCATGTATGAAATACCCTTTTGGGAATGTTACATATTGTAAAGATAATTTTATTTGAGTCAAATTAGAGTCAAAAGACCCTCCAATACCGTGTCATGGTGTGTCAAGCAAGTTGGCCTACTTGAAAGATCAAGTTGGCCTTAAGGAAGCAATTTTTACCCCTAGAAATCCTATAAATAAGAAGGAACTTGACCTCATTTTGACACACAACAAACAAGTTCAATCTCCTCAAGGAAGAAGATGGAAAAGGACAAAAAAGAAGAAGGAAAGCAAGATAGAAGTTTTGGGTTTCTCTCTCTTATGTTAGGGTTTATAAAGTCATTGGGAAAGTTGAGTAGATGGAAAATTGTTGGACAAGTCAAAGTGTTGGAAAGTTGTTGGGAAAGTCGAAGTGCTAGAAAGTCGTTAGGAAAGCAAAAGTGTTGGAAAGTTTTTGGGCATGTTGAAGTGTTGGAAAGCTTTTGGACAGGTTGAACTGTTGGATGGTTGTTGGGGTCAAAGTTGCATAAGAAACTGTTGGGTCAAAGTTGTAGAGGAAACTGTTGGGTCAAATTTGCAGAAGAAATTGCTAGGGTCAAAGTTGCTAAAGAAGTTTTTGAGACCGAAATTGTTGGAAAGAAAGGTCATCAAGGAGAAAGGTTGACTTGGTCTTGGAGGGGTCTTGGTCAAGGGTCATAGGTCTTGGAATTTGTGAATTGAATATTCTATAAGAAGAGAAGAATTTCTTAGAGTTTTCCTCTCAGGTGGAGAAGTTTTGGCCCTGGTTATTCAACTACATCTTGTGTCCTCTTATCTCATTATTCCTTATGATTTGGTAGTTGTTTGATGATAAGAACACTAAATATAATCAAGAGAAAGAAGAAGCTAATTAAGTAAAAATACATCACAAGTAGTTATCAAGGGAGAGAAATCACCTAACTTTTTGCCCTTATATTTCTCAACATATATGATGCATGCAAGTGTTAGGATTAACTCCTTTCATATCTATGTAATCCAATGCAAAAGCAAAGGAAAGTTTTTGTAGCATTTTGATTAAGGTTTTTCCTGGACTAATTTTTATAGGAGTATTGCCAATTTTCTTTGCATAATTAAATGATAACATACAATGATGTGATGAAAAATATTCAATCTTACAATTTTATTTGAAACCATTTGCTAACATATTCACACAATAACTTTTTCTTTCAAGTTATTGAGAAAAATCACAATTATTCATAAGATGCATTAATTGATTTTCTTCATCATCTTTCTTAAAGGACATTTCTTGTGAGATAGTTAGAACAAGTTGTACATCTTTATATTCTTCTTTATCATCATCAATCCATTCTTCATTTTCAAAATCAGTAATTTCTCTAGCTGTAGGATATGATGTAACCTTTTCCATTGTATTTCCATAGAGATTGCCATGTCACCGGATCTAAAACTAATAAATGCATCAGTCATGGCTAACCAAGGCCTACCTAATATCAATGGGTGACCACCCAAATTGTTTTTCGGTGTTAATACCATAAAATAAATCTAATACTCCCAAGAATATAGAGTTACAAGTACATTTTCCAATAGACCCTCTGGTTTTAATGTAGATCTATCTGCTAATTGTGACGCAATTAGTATATATTGAAGATTAGTTTACTGTAGTTCATCCATAGTATTTTTTTTCAATACATTTATTGTTTCCCCTAGATCAATTAATTTGTTTGGGTTGCAACATTATTAGTCTAAACTTTCACAATAGGGCTTCCTAGATCTAGATATTTTTCTATATTTGTCTTTCCCATCATGATTTCCACTATTTTTCCAATGAGTTGAACTTTTTGAAATTATTTTCTTTTTTCTACCTAGATTTTTAATTCATAAATCCTTTATTTATTTTTCATAAATTAGAATATCCCTTATTCCTTGAGGTAAATAAATTTTAATGAAAATATTTTATAACTTATCTAGCATATCATAATTTGGAAAAATAAATTGTTTTTCTACATCTTTATTGATTTGTAATCTCTTTGGTAAAGGAGGATTTTGTAGAGGTGTAGAATATTGTTCTATTACAGGATTAGAAGGAATTTTCCTTATTTATGTGTCATATAGTTTGTTAGGAATTGTTTCCTTGTCAAAAAATTATTTTCATTTTTGTTCTTCAATGACAATAGGGCGATTCATTTTTGTAACACTCTTCCTCATTTAAGATGGATATAATTTAGATCAAGAGGAGTTATCATGTATGTTTGAAAATTTTGTGCCTTGGCACTATAAATGGACTGATTTACTTTATTGTTGGGGTTTGAAAGCGGTTGTAGATGTAGTTAAGTGGGTCTTTGCAGTGGTTGTGTAGGTGGTAATCGAAGAGGTTGACTAGAATTCAATTGTGGGTGTACCCGAGGATGCGGTGGATGGTATTAAGATTGGAACTAAGGATACATAACATATTGAGGTAAATATGGGTAATATTGTGGATTTCTTCCATATGATCCTTGCTATCCTTGTTTCCAAGATTGATTTTGAGGTTTGGGTAGCCAAGGTTGCCAAGGAAATGGTGTATTCCAATTATTTTGATATTGTTGTGGATAGGATTAAAATTTTTGGTTAGGATCTTACGTCGTACATGATTGTTAGCACTGCCAAGGTGTCCTTGGGGCCACAAAGTAGTGTTGTTATGGTGCTTGACTTTCTCCATTATCTACTTAGTAATTTTCTTTCAATCCTAGTAATGATGGAAAATCCTTTGTATGATGTCTTTCTGTACAAATTTCAATATTATCAAGTGGTATTTCTATTAAAGGATGCTTCTTTCTACATCTTGGACAAAATATAGATAAAGCAACATTCTCAACTTTTTGTGTATTTTACATTCTTAACTTATCTATTTGTTCACTTATATTTCCAAGAATGTCTTCTTTAAAGTTATCTAGCAAATTTCCAAGTTCAACTCAACTTATTAATCTTGATGTTGATTTAAGTTACTCTTATTGTGGCTAGATCTTGAGGGATTTTTCCATACTTTTCCCTCCCATTGATATGTGCTTACACAACTCACGGATTTCCTCAAATGATAGTTGGGATGCATCCCCTTTAGCCATTAGATTAAGGAGATAAATCCACTTATTCTTGATTACTCTGAGTAAAATGGTTTTTAGTGTATCAAATCCTTGTTCATGCAATTTGTATTAAATCCTAGTTTATGCAATTTGTACCAAATCTTAGTTTATGCAATTTTTCTATTTTAACATTATACACAAATATTTGTACAAAATACTTTAGATTCTCATCTCATTTTTTGGCTCATTTTAAAGATATCATCTTTAATATCATGTTGTGTAAAATAATATTTATATTTATCTAAAAAGAGTTGTCATGTATCATCCCATGATCTTATAGAGTTAGTGCTTAGTCCCATGGACCATTTGAGAGCTCCATATTTTAATGTGGCTGGAAACAATTTTAATTTTTGAGCATCTTGTAAGTAATCATCAATTCTAGAAAGTAATTCAAATTCAAAAGTAAAGGGTTTTTTTGTCTTCTATTCTCATACTATGGAAGTTTGTAAGTACATATGGAGATATATTATTCATGTTAACATTTCTATCAGAATCCGAGACGGGAAATCCATATGGATATTCTTCATTCTCATCATTTCCATATTCACCTCTTCCTCTTCCTACTCTACCACCACTTCCTCCTCTAGGAGGTGGTATTCTTCCTCCTCTACCACCTCTAGGTGGTGGTCTTTCACCTCCTCCTCCTCTTAATATTCTCTCATGTCCATTGGGAGGAGGGAATACTTCTCCTTCACCTTCTGCCATTGATTCCTTAGAATGTAGATAATAAGGTTCTTCAACTAGATTCCCTTCATATGGTTCTTTAATTATTGGTCTTCTATAGAATATTCCTTCTCCTTATTCTTCTTCTTCTCCTTCAATAAGTATCTCAAGTTCTTGTGAAACAAGTTGCTCTCATGTTAAACAAGAAAGAAGGATGGTTGCCTTGGTTGATGTTGTTGGTTTGTATACCAATGCTTCTATTGAAAAATTTGGCTCCTCTTAAGTCATAAATTTCTTATCTATGTACCTCAGGATATCTTCTTATACCTACAGAACTATGAATTCGTGATATTGATGATCATGCAGTTCTTATTGAAACATGTGGTCTAGTGGAGGTGGTATATGATTATGGAATTCAAGTTCATCCTCTAATGAATCTACCTCTAGAATATCTTTCTCTATGTATCCATTCTAAATGAATGAAATTTAACTCATGCAATTAAAAATGGATCCAACTAAGAATGAAATTCAATTCAAAAACTAAGGTTAGGAGAGACTTCACAATGAAATGCACGGGTTCTCATCTATCGTCTTACAATTTCTCTTTTCCAAAGTTGTCTAAATTAATGAGAAATCTAAATTAAAAAGTGAATCCTATGTATACTTCCCCAAAAATGGTGCAAACAATGTTAGTATATTTAATTATTTTTAAATTTTGCTACATTAAATTATCAATCCTAGTAGGTAAACTTATGAAGTATATGACAAGGTATATTCTAGGAATTTACTTTTCAATTCTACTAGAAATAAATTGACATGAAGGGAAATATTACTATAAGAAAGCATTGGCAACATTAATCTAAGGAAGAAAATTAAAGTTAATCTAGGAAGCAAGTGAACTTATTCTATGGAAACATGTAAATATATTTTATGAAAGTGTATAAACTTATTCTAGGAAAGCATAAACTATGAAATATTTGTAAATCTTAGTTTGGTAAGCATGAACATAAACTAGAAATCTAGTTACTGAAAATACTTCAATGCACAAATTAAAATTGTGTAAATATAAATCATATTGGGTTTTTCAAACACTTGATCGCAATATGGAAAAGAGAAGATTAATTATTAGAAACTTGAAATAGAGTACCTAACACAGGGTTGTAATAAAGTAGAATAAGAAACAATGCATGAAAATAAATGAATTGCAAGGTAATAAAATATTTTATACTATAGGAAATATGTATGTCCACAAGGGGGCCCTCTAAGTGATCACATAAAGCTTAAGGAAATAAAGAAGCTTTACTCTAACTGATTGATCTGGTGGATCAAAAATATGCTCAAATTTAAAAGTTATCAGAATGGATCGAAACCTATATGGTTGGATTGATCTCAGTGATGTGAATCCAGCGCAACTCATTTCAACGAAATTTAACATCGAATGCTCCCGAAAACGAGTTCTGATCGATTTGTCAAATAAGCAAATTTTGGCAAAAAAGGACAGTTGACTGTACATTGGGGGCCAGTGACAGGATGCCATGTGGCCTCTCCTAATTGGTTAAAAAATTAAAATTTTCATGCTCTTGTGGTTTCTTGACAAGTGGAACTGTCTTATCGGTGTGAAATGGTTGAATTTTATTGAGGGTTTATTTATTGAGGTGGACCAACCACAGGCTACCATGTGGCCCAACCAAAGGTTACCACACGGCACCTCGGAGGCCACCAAAATTTGGTTAAGGGTCGAATGCACCTCCGGTGGATCAATCTTGAGACCTCACACAAACTAACTGCGACCTCCACCAATGGACCACACATGTTTCATATTAAAAATATGGCCAAAACATTATTTAAATGTTATGTTAGAGGCATTTGGCAGTGGGGATCGAGATAATGCCTAGCCCTTGGCCACCCCAAATCCATGGAATCATGGGCAGAGGGTCAAGGGCTAGACCCTAGCCGAATCCACACAGAAAGCCTATAGACCATAATCGTGGCCCTCACAAACCACAACAGTCTACCATGTGGACCGAACCCATGACCATTAACAGAATGCCATGAGCGCAAGATAAGGGATGAGCTCTTAAGGGCCTGCCTCTGGGTCATATCACCCACCATAAGCCCACCAGTGTGGGAGTACAGGGGAGCTAGCCAATAAGGATTGAGCCACGGTCACATGCTGGTGATAAAACCAAAGGCGCACACTTGAAGGGAGCCAGGAAATAAGCCCCAGAAATTCAGCACTTTGTGTGGTCATATGGCCTCCATGTGGCTGAAGTTTTAGGGACTAGGGGCTAAAAGGAACCCTAATTTGTCCTAAAATTTCACCTAGAAATCGGGAATCGTGCTAGGTTTAGTGGGCCGTTTCTGCATTTGGGATCACTAAGCCAGGTTTCAGCCAAATTGTGGGGAGATTAGCTGCAGAATTGGGGAAAAGAGAGAAAGAAGCATAACTTTCTCATTTTTTGGTATTTTTGGGAGTAGAAAAAGGCTAGACAAGGGTTTTTGATAGCTCTAAAGCCACTGAAACTATTATATAATCCATTTGATTTGTGTAGCTTGATTTAATCACTATTTTCATGAGCATAATGATATACACCCAACTATTGGAAGTTGTACCAAGAGACATAGCCCAGGAGGGGTGAACTCCTTCATGACTTACTGTTTTTTGTTTACCGTTCTGGTGGTACTGTCTGAAATATTCTACAATTTCTGAAGTTAAAATTCATGTTTATGTGTTTATGAATTTGACATAAGAGCCTTAAGAGCTTTAATTTAATCACTTGAAATTTATCATCATCCTCAAGTAGTTTCATATACACATCAAGTTTGGTATCAGGGCATAGGTTCTTTGTTGGTGTGAGGATTTAATTTTTTGCAATTATTTCTGATGCTTATAGGGTTGACGCTCAAGAGAGGAGAAGGAAAACTTGTGTTTTCATGTCGTCAAGTTGGAACAAGGAGAAGGAGAGCACATTTGCCACAATCTCTAGCACAAATGTCACCTCAAATTGTACTTGAAGCTTTAGTAATATCTCACATGAAGGAGGGCTTGATAATAGGTCAGAGGATGATAAAGCTCTCAGAAGAAATAAATAAATAAAAAATAAAAAATAAAAAATAAAAATAAAAATATATATATATATATATATATATATATATAATAATAAAAATAAATAAAAAATAAAAAATAAAAAAACTTTGACATGAACCATGTGGTGAAAGTTATATATGAAGAGAGAAACACAAGATTGCAGGGAGAGAGATCCATGCCTTCAAAATGAGAGGGTTCTTCAGGAGGAAAAGAAGGAGATGAGAACAAGCATAAAAAAGGGAATGGAGATAAACCACCATCTTCTCCACCATCATCTTCACCTTCATCTTCATCCTCTCCACAAAAACCCTTTTACAAACTCCTCCACATACTCCAAAGGGACATGGTAAAACTCCCTTGTTGAAACTTGATATTAAATTTGAATTGCATATGTATAATGGTGAGGTTAATGTTGGAAGACTAGATAATTGGGTTCATCAACTTGAAGTATATTACAGGATACAAAATATCAAGGATGATGAAACAAACATTCATTTGGCTTCATTAAGGTTGGAGAGTGCAACACTAATTTGGTGGGAAGCCAAAACACAAGAGGATGTGAAAAATCATGCTAAAGTCTCAACCTCTTGGATTGATTTTATTGTTGCATTGAGAAGAAAATTTTATCGTTTAGCATACATGCAGAAATCTATAATGGATTGGAAATATTTTAGGCAAGGAAAAGGACAAATTGTTCAAAACTATACTCAAGAGTTTAGGAGGAGCACTAGTATTGGGTGTAGATTTGACAACTCAAGAAACTTTGTTAAAATATATTGGAGGTTTAAATAGTTACCTAAGACACATTATTCTTATGTTTAATCCCATAAATTTAGATGAATTTTGTGTACAAGGCACACATCTAGAAGCAAGAGGGAAACATGTTTCTTATGAGAAAAGTGAGAGTTCCCTTGAAATTGGAGAAAAACGAAAGGGTAAGTTTAAGGGAAAAGGGAAGAAGAATGCTTCTATTAAAATGGAAAAATAAAAGCTCACATGAAAAAATTGTTTAAAGCATGGCCATGATGAAGAACATTGTTGGAAACTTCATCCAGAGATAAGACCCAACAAACTTAAAAACAAGGAGAAGGAGAAAACAATTGCAATTATAAAACATGACTTAGGTTATGATTCAGGAGATGAAACAAATATTACAACAATCGTTTGAAAGGTAAGAACATAGTAAGCACTAATTCTTCAAGTTGTTCCAATGATACTCAAAATGATGAAACAAGAACTGAACTTTTCCACATTAGAGTTGTTTGAAAGCATACCAAAATTGACACACTATTTGATAGTGGGTCACAAACAAATATGATTTCTAAAGACAGTCAAGAATTTAAATCTAGAAACAACTCCAGATCCAAGACCTTATCCTTTAGGCTAGATATGTAAGAATGCAAACTTTCAAGTGACAAGGAAGTGCATCCTTAAATTCAGAATCACTACAGAATTTCTTGATGAAGTGGAACTTCATGAAGCTTTGCTTGAGATTCATAGTATTGTTTTGGGAAGCCCATATCTTTATGATAGGAGAGCAATATTTCATCATCATGAGAATGATTATCACTTATTCAAGGATGGGATTGGGTACATAATTAGAGTGCATCATAAGAATATGATTTTGCCTCTTATGCATGCTCGACAAATGAAGAGAATTGTGAATGGAAGTAAAAATAAAAATATTGTTAATATTCAAGCATCAAGATGTTATGAATGAGGCCTTTCAAGGAAATGCATCAAATGAAAAATATGATTTCATTGATGTTTCTAATGGTTTTGATAAGTTGTTTCAGGGATCTAATATGTTACCTCCTAAAAGAGGTAAACAATATGAGGAAACATTACAACAACATACATGATTGTTGAACAGTGATGGGAACAAGATGTTAGTGGTCAAAGAGAAACTACCAAAGCAATTTAAAAAAGATGGAATTCGTTCCACAATTTCTTCTTGGGGGTCTCAAAATGGTGCATGGAAATGGTGAAAAGACTTGGTCAAACGTCTAGCCGAGTACAAGGCAAGACAAGTTAAACATCGTCATGTCGATACTGTTTGAGGCGAGAAGAATTTCAAGTTGTTTAAGTTTCCTTTGATTGAAAACTGAGGATGGAATATGTTTTTTCCTTCAAGGAAATTTTTTTGTTATGCAAATTCTAGCAAATTGCAGCAAGATGATAAATACAACAGCAAGACAGGGTCTCCAAAATCAAGGAAAAATATCAATTTTCATGAAAATCTCAAATTGTTGAATTAAGGAAAATTCTAGTGGGATGATACTAGAAGGATGAGGGGGTTTCACCCTGATCTAATTGTTCAGTAATAAAGAGATTTTGGGGTCCAAAATCTTCCACTAGGGAGAAGTGATTTAGTGGATAAAAAATATGCTCAAATTTCAAAGTTGTCAGAATGGCTTGAAACCTATATGGTTTGATAGATATCGTTGATCTGAATCTAGAGCAACTCGTTTTACCTATATCCTACATCGGATGCTCCCGAAAATGAGTTCTGGTCAATTTGTCAAATATGCAAATTTTGGAAAAAAAAGGACAACTAACTATACATTGTGGGCCAGTGGCAAGCTGCCATGTGGCCTCTTTGATTGGTTAAAAAATATGAATTTTCATGCTAATGTGGATGCTCTACAAGTGGCACTATCATAATGAGGATGATGACCAAGTATCAATTTGTTAATTTTCAAATTTAATCCCTATGCTTCACTTGTAACTCAGTGAATGAATATGAATACATAATAAATCATTATTTTATTCCTCAACATGTTTGATCAATGAAGATATCATCATCGATTGATGTTGTTTTTCTTCCACATAACAATCATGGTGTAATATGTATCTATGCTTTGTGCCACATGATGAGTTAATCGAATGTTTGATTGTGCCCCTGTGATGACTCAATCACTTCTTTGACACACTAGATGGGTGAATCACCATATTAGAGTCTTTTTCCACCCATTCATGTGCTTCATTCGGCTTCATCTCTTGAGGTGTTATGCTAACCTTGGATTCTACTACGGATTGAAAGAGGAGCTACATAAATTATTAATTTTTGTGATACTTACATATTAATATGATTTTATAATGGAAAACATATAAAACCATAAAATAATGGACTTATTACCTTTGTATAATATTTGCAGCACAAATGGTGAATGTTCATGTGGAATATGATAAAATGATGTAGAAAGGTTGATTATGAAGGTTTATATAAGGTAAAAGTGGTCAAATTAAAGTAGAATTGATAAACTGGTACTAATTATGAGGCCTATCAGCATGGTGACTGTCTCTTGAAGATTTCAAAAGACAGTACATGAATTATTGGTGGTGAAGGGAAACTGTTACTAGATAATTGTGTGTGTGTGTGTGTGTGTGTGTGTGTAATTTTTTAACCTAAAATAGAAGGGTGTGATTACCTCTTGAAACTCTTAGAAGGTAGTAGATAAATTATTGGTGGCAAAGGTAAAAAATTACTAGAGACTTGTGTGTGCATGTGTGTGTAATTATTTAACCTAAAATAGAAGGGTTCCTTATGTTTAAGAAAACAAAATATTCCATATATGATGAATACCTTTAGTAACCACTCCAAAATCCAAATTAAAGATCATAATGCCAGTAATTTCACGTGGTTAAAACCCTCTAAGAGAGAAATAGTCCATGGCCATAGCCAACGTAAACACTTGAGGAAATTTTGTTAATGCAAAAGAAAAAAATTACATAAGGTACTTCAGAAAATCAATCATTATCCATTACCCTCCATGCTCTTTAAAT
This sequence comes from Pinus taeda, assembly GCA_000404065.3. Taxonomy (NCBI): domain Eukaryota; kingdom Viridiplantae; phylum Streptophyta; class Pinopsida; order Pinales; family Pinaceae; genus Pinus; species Pinus taeda. The sequence continues at coordinate 43,852 of APFE030482164.1, forward strand.
AGATATCAGGGAACATAGAGGAATTGAGCCACATATCAATAGTAGTTAGTGTCAACCAGCATATAAGTCATGATATCATATATGTCTATATCATATTATGACTATTGGATTACAATGCAACTATTGCATGCTAAAGAAACACACTTTTACCTAATAGGCACATTAGACCAAGTTGAATTTAACTAATTCCTAAGTTTCTATATATCCTTACACCCCCATAAAGAACAACTTGGGATAGGATTGAAGGATTTATAAATGTGACACAATAGGAAAATCAAGGAGGAATTAGAGCCTATGTTTCCTTAATGACCATTTCTTGAACTCCTAACATAGATCAAAGTTTATTAAACTTGACTTCTATAAGATAATTTGTGAAAATGTCTGTAACTTAATCATTTTTAGGGAAAAATAGAACTTCAATAACTCAGTCACGATTGAGTTTTCGGTGAAGTGTGTTTGTAGCTCAATATGTTTTATGCACTAATGTTGACTTGGATCCTTGGCGAACTTGAATGCCCTATGATTGTCATACTAAAGGGTAGCCAAATGTTGTTTGCTAGAATCCAAACTACGAAAGGTTGTATGGAAGCCACATGACTACTTGACTTGCATTAACCACTACTCGATACTTTTATTTTGCTAAAGAAATAGCAATAATTGGCTACTTTTTACAATACTAAGTGACGAATTTGGAATGAAGACTGAAAACATAACCTACACTAGACTACTAGAAACATAACATAGAGTAGACTTCTAATCATCAAGGTTTCTAACTCTATCTAAATCCATAGAACAAATCAACTAATGAGCGACCCAGAACTATAACTTATAAAACAAATAAATTGTACCTTGGAATATGAATACAATTATTTTCATGGGGTGTTTTCTAATTATTCTCATGGGGTGTTTTCATATGTTGTGAAACAATATCAGTGGCAAAGGAATTATTAGGATGAGTATAAATCAAATATAAGAGTTTGCCACTAACTAATGGTATAAAGTGGCACCAACTTCGATTTTAGTGTAGTTGGTAGTAACTTTGAATCTGGAATGAAAGGGACAAGGGGATGGTTTACAATCTTCTATGTGAAAACAATGAATAAGGACACATGCATACTTATATTAGGAATTCCAAATCCTTTCCTTGGTTTCCAATACATGGAGACCAATAAAATAATACAAATAGCTTAATTCTATTTTCAAAAATCTTCCTAAGGAATGATTTCACATGGGTTAAATGTTTAGGGTTACTACTTATGAGGAGAAGTTCATCAACATAAATAACAAGTATTATGAGATGGATTCCTACATTCTTGTTGTAGACATTGGGGTTAGATTGACAACTAGAGAAGCTAATGTCAAGAAGAAAGTTATCAATTTTTGTATATTAAACTTGAGGATAATGTTTAATACCATAGTGAGATTTCTTGAGGTGGCAAACAAGGATGGAGTCACTCCAAACATATCCAATAAGTTGTTCCCTATAAATTTATGTAGAAAAACTTGTAGATTCACAAGCTCATGTAATCTACTAAAACAAAAGACTAGAATCTACTTCTACTCTTTACAGCAGAAGCCCATAAACACTGACCAATCAATAATCAATAAAGGAAGAGAATAAAAGGCACATAACACAATAAATATCTGGATAAAGCCACAGCTCAAAACCCCACTATCTATTTTGTATTAATCTAGAAAATCAAGATTAAATTACAATGATTTTACTCTCTAGAACAACCCCAACACTTGGTAAATTCAATCTAACTCATAAGCAAGCTCAAGGCCAAAACTTAACCTCTTCACAAGCTATCCAAGTATCTATTCCAATGTGTAATTCCTATGAAGGATAACTTGTATTTAAAGGGAAACAATGCCTCTAAAAATAGCATAATCCCTCAAGAATCAGTTCTTGAATGCATGCACTATCAGTGTAACTCAAAGAAATCTAAAAGAAATAGTGCATTGTCCTTGCACTCTAGTCTCAACTGGGCCTTTCTTAGAATTAACATGCATGAGTTTCTAATGGTGGAATCTTCAGTTAACTAGAGTAGCTCTAATTAGGTCACTAGTGTCCCAACTGGCTGTTTACTCACTATTAGTTCCTGAAACTGATTGGAACTAATTTAACTAGACTTAACTCAATAAACTAAGTTAACTAATTATAACTCATTCATAACTCATCTTGAACTCCTATAATTTAGGGAGAACATATACATGTCTTCTAAAAGACATCCACTTTGAATTTCCTAAATTAATTAATTTAATAAACTTTATTAATTATTTTAAAATTTCTATGAGAAAATAATTATATTCTAATTCATAGTTTAATTCAAGGAAAAATTAAACTAGAATTTCTTGTTGTCATTTCTCAACACTCCCTCTCAACAAAAAAGGGATTATCCACTACCCCAATCCTGTCTCTGTGAAACTCAAATTTACATCTTGGAAATGCCTTTGTCAAGATGTCAGCATCTTGCTCCTCCGTGGGAATGTAATCTAACAACATGATCCACCTCAGTACACAATCTTTGAGATGATGATACTGGATATCTATATGCTTGGACCGATCATAAAAAATTGAATTCTCAGAGAGTTTGATACAACTCTGATTATCATAATAAATCACTATCGGATCCATCTACTGACCAAACAAACCAACCAGGATCTTCGTCATCCAGATAGCCTCACATGCTACTTCACTTGTAGCCATGTACTCTGCCTCTACTGAACTGAGTGCAATTGGTCTATGTTTCATGTTGTACTAAGAAACTACACCTGGCCTAATACTAAATATCCCCCCTGATGTGCTCTTCCTGTTAGATGGACTCCCTGCCCAATCTACATTGGTGAATCATGGAAGCTTCACTCCTTTCATTCATATGTACCACAACCCAAACTGAGTAGTACCTTTGAGGTATCTCAATACATGTTTTTCCACCTTCCAATATAGCTTGGTAGGCCTAACCATCACTTGACTAAGCTGCTTAACTGCATAACACATATATGTTTGTGTGTTCACCAAATACATGATTGAACCCACAAGATGCTTGTAAATAGTAGCTTCCACTACTTCTCCTCAAGTAGCATCCTCCTTCCTCCAGTTACCAGCTAGAGGAGTCTCCATGCGTTTACTGCACTCCATGTAGAATCTCCTGAGTATCTCGTTGGCATAATTTTCTTGAGAAACAAACAACTCCCCATCTCCCTGCCATACCTCAATGCCGAGAAAGTAATGCATGAGTCCCATGTCCTTCATATCAAACTCTCTTGCAAGGTCATCCTTGCAATATTTGATGAGATTCTCATCACCTGTTAGTATGATATCATCTACATAAAGTACAATGATCAAAATATTACCTTCCACCACTATGTGATATAGGTTCGCATCTGCTTCACTCTTTGAGAAGCCCAACTGAGTGAAGTAGCTATCTATCATGGTGTACCAATCACTAGGTTCTTGCTTCAATCCATACAACACTCACTTGAGTCGGCACACATGTGAGTCATGGTCCAAGGTTTCAAAACCTTCGGGATGCTCTATGTACACCTCTCCCTTAATCATTCCATTGAGGAAGGCAGACTTCATATCCATCTAATGGATACTCCAACCCATCTGTGCAGATAATGCTAAAATAGATCTGATAGATGTGTAGCTTGAAACAGGAGGAAAGGTCTCATCATAGTCAATCCCCTCTACCTATGAAAAGCCACAGGCCACAAATTTGGCCTTATGCTTCTCCACACTACCATCTGTATCTTGCTTTACCTTCTAAAGTCAATGAGAGCTTACAACTGAATTGTCCTCTAGTCTCGGGACCACATCCCAAACATTGTTTCGAACTATCGAGGCATACTCATCCACCATCACATCAACCCAAACTGGTCATTGCACTGCTTCCTAATAGGAAGATGGTCCTGTCACAACACATGCACCAATAAGTGCCATGTATCTAGTGTATCTCTGTGGTGACCTCTTCTATCTTCCTTGAGAAGAGGGTGCTCCCATATTTTCCCATGCATCATCCAACAATCTGTAAGCCTCTCTTGTGCGCTTTCTTCCCTCTCTAAAGGACTCTACCTGAGTGGACATCTCCACTACGGGAACCTCCACATGTGGCTGCTCCATATCAATCTAAGGGTCTGTTGATGCCCCGAAAATCGTTACATCAACATCGGGGGGATAACCACCCGGTCTAGACCTTAATACAACTCCTTTTCCGTTTGGGATGGTGGCTCCAACTAGATATAATGGGACCAGTTTCCCAATAGTGAATAAAAAAGGGGTGAATGAATGATTGGTTTTCTAACAAGTGATAATAAATGAAGGACTTATTCAATAAATGAAAAACATAAATGACTATTTTATCCCGGGAAGCATCTATTCTTTAAGTGCAATGTTTAATAATCTATGTTTGCTGATAGGCATATAGATGACACTATGCAATAAAAAAAGACATTCATTTAAATGATAATTGCTTCATTCAAATAGTTGAACGAAGTAATTGATAAAGCGATATTACTCTTCTCTTTTATATCACTGATACATGCATGATTGGAAGAATAGCAAACTGTAAACATCCAATAGTGGAAAGCATCAAGTTTATTGTTAAAATACATTGATATATTCAATAATAGCATAAATGACCAAACAACAATTCACATAAAAGGAATAAATTCAGACATAGATAATAGTACCATATGAGCTGCGAATTATTCCCTACGCCAAACGCAATTTGAATTCCTTCTTCCGATTCAGAAATACTTTAAAATAAAGGCAATAGTGCACATTCATATCAAAGCTTCATTGTCAAAATTTGGAAAGATTTGGTCCAGTCTTCATAAAAGAATATGCTTGAAGTACAGTAGTGCAACTCCAAGCTTAAGTCATATACAAAAACTTTACGACCCTTTCTAAATGCATGAAAGGGTCTATAAATACCAAACTAAGCTAACAAACTACAAAATTAAAATGCTACTAAATTGGTACAATATGATCTTAAAATATCTCTCCCACAGTGATCTGGAAATTGGTAGCGATGATTCATTCTTCTGGCTATTTGCCCTTTGTCCTGAGTTGGCATATTGCCAGCATTGGCTCCACTTCTTGAGGGTAGCTGAGTCGAGAATTGATTTGAGCAACATAGGTGGCATCATGTATATCGGGAATGATACACCCGATTGCATCCATCAGGCATTTGAGGGCGGCTCTCTGACTGTATGGTTTTACTAGGAACAACCAATAGGTGTCCCAAGTTAAAATTTTAATCCCTGAGATCAATCTCCCATTCTTTTCAAGCTCTTGGTTACATGACTGCTCCAATGTCTTGGTCGATAATAGTTTACCTGATGTACATAGAAAAATCATGTTAGATAAATAGAGAGTGTTATTGATCAAGTCAATTAAATTGCTCGTAGATAACTTGCATCGGGAAACAGCTCTCTCTGCTTTCATTAATTGGGACTGCCATTCTGTGAATAGGATTTCCTTATGGGATTCTAAGATTTTGGGCAAGTTTGCTACCTTTCCCTCATTAGAGTCCTGCCATGTAAGAAAATCTGTCAAAGTGTCTTCGGCTTGCTCTAAATCCTGCCTGGCATCCACTGACTTATCTATTATAGATGATGTTATGTCGCATAAAGGTTCTACTTGGATGATTTCATGACATAACAATCTTATTTGTGTTATTAATGCCTTGTTAATTTGCATTGCCTCTGCTCTGAACTCTGCAGGTTGGGGAAGACTCTTGATCTTTTCTCCTTGAGCTGATAATTGAGTAATTTGCTCATCTTTTGTCTTTGCCATCTGTTCATTCATTGCCTTCAACTTTGATAATGCCTCGGATAGTTCCTTCTATTTCTGTATTGCTCCCGAATCGATCCTCTGCTTCTTATCATGCAACTGTTTTATTTAGCTGGTTGTTTAATTGTTGCTGTGTGGACAGTTGCTGTTATAGCTATTCTGACTTCTGCTGCTCTTCCGATAGCTGCGCTTGCAATAAAGCAATCGCTTGATCCTTTTCCTTCAATAAATTTCTTACCTCCGATGCCTTATCCATGGTGGCTGCCAAATAGGCACCGACATATTGAGATAACTTGGTTAGGTCATCGGAGGGATCGAATTATTCTCTCCATATCACATTTGTTGTTATTGTTTGTTCAAGGAACAGAAGGTTGATCAATCCTTCTTCTTTTCCGCTGTCGCTTTATCACAGCCCTGTGTTTTGCGCTATAGAAAACATCTAGTGGAGGAATGTCCTCTACTTGCAAAATTATTTGATCGGAGGGGTTCTTTGGAATTATTTCTACTACTGTACTTGAGGGTGGACCGCTAGTTCCTTTGCTTGGAACGTCCTGTGATGTTGTATCTTGTGTATCGGCAGCTTTGGATGTTTCGGCGTCCGTTGAGGTCTCAAGATTGCCTATAATTGTATTGAATTGTTGCCATTCTTCAAGCAATCTTGGATCCACTTGAGTATCCACATTTATTTCTTTGCTGCTCTGCTCCTGCTGCCTTTTCTGTTCTTCTTCCCTTATTCTCTCCTGTTGCTTCTTTTTTGCCTCCTCTTGTTCTTTTCTCTGTGCGTCTTCCTGTTCTAATCTTCGGAGTTCCTCCTGCTCTCTTCTATGGACTTCTTCATAGATTGTGGCAGGAGGTTCATTAGTAAGTTGTTGCTCAGGCTCGCTTGACCGAATCGTCGGCGTAGTAGCTAACAAATCTAGAGGCTGAGTTTGCAACCTCTGTTCTCTAAGTTTGTTAAATTCTACCAACCTGTCGTCACGATATCTCATCCTGGCTAGCTGTTGTACCTGGAAGATTGACTCGGCGGAGGAGAACAGGTCATCAAACTCATCTTCCTTGTGCTCGAATTTAGTGAGCTTGGCTTGATCCAGGGCATTATAGATGACTTTCTTCGGGTCAAAACGTCTATTGGGCAGAGTGGCGAGACTTAGGACGTTCATTTTTTCTGCCTCTTTCTCTGCATGTTTATAATCATGTAGAGTATAGATGCCACACCTAAGAGAAAAAGGAGGCCAAACTTGCTTCTTTGAATTTCTGAGAGTTTTCATGGCTGACGTAGTTGCAAGTTGATATGCTATTTCACGAGCTAATAGCTTGTCTGTTATGTACAAGGGGAGGACATGAGGTCTCGCCTGACTGCCGAAAACTCTTACATAGGTGAATTTTTCTTCTCCGAACCAGGTTCCTAGGACTGTCAAGTCAATCTCAGCCTGAGAGGAGATCTTAGGTGCAGGTTTATCAAAAATTGCATAGTAAAGAGGTAGCATAAATCCATTGCAGACTTGGTATAAATGGTGTTTATAATGAGCTTTCCATAATTTCTGGTGGTAGACATGAATAGACATAGGGTCCTGTGGAGTCCTTCTCCACCCTAACACAGGAAACTCAGAATTGAAACAAAGGGTATCCAGAATGTATGCACTAAAATAAAATGGAGGGATGAACCTATCAGTAACACGGGATTTGTTTCTGAATTCAAGAATAGTCGTAGCTAACTTATCTGATAATACAGTCCCCCAATCCATTATCTCACTATTACATGCCGCTTCCATCAAAGGAACCATCTCTATGGAAAACTTGGAAGAATCATGCAATCCCCATAATCGACACATCATGACTCTAGCATAACAATAAGGAGAGCAGAAGGAGTCGACGGAGTACTTACCCGAAGACTCATGTTTGTGTTTTGCCGGGTTCTTTCTCCATTCTCATATAGGCGCTAACTCGGTCTCATTCTCATCTCGAAAATTCTCCAGAAATGCTTTATTGTACTTCTTTTCTGGCTCGGGCAAGTGGTACATTTGTCTGAAATCGTTGGGCTGAAATGAACCAAATACTCTTCCATCAACAGTGCAGAATGTCCTGTCCGTGATTGGAATTTCCTCAATTGCCCATCTCACCACATCCGTATACGGAATAATTTGCTCTCGAGCTGCTATCCTATGTAGGTAGGAATCAGCCAAATATTTTAAAGTAGCATCAGATTTCCGACTTGAACATGCTGAAGCTTGTACCGATGTTTGCTGAGGGTCCTCGGCTTCTACCAAGTTGTAAATACTTTGCCAAGTAGTGCTGCCAAGGCCGAGACATGTGGTATCTAAGATTAATCCCTTCTTGCTTGGTCCCAGATCGGTGGCATGTTGTCCTATTACCATAGTTGCCGAAGGCATTGCAGACTTCTTAGATTTCTTTCCCATCGTTAATGGGGAAAAAACTCTGTGCAAGAGAAAAATTAATGTAATGCAGAGAATAGATGACTAAAACCAAGTATGAGGCAATTGCGTTAATCAATGAGTAACGGAGGATTTATTATAAGGCTCCCGCGGATGCAATATCTGAAAGGATTTAGGCATGACTGCTCATTAATTGGCCGTTAAAACCTGTCAATCATTTAATTGCTCATTATATCCTTTATTTGCTGACTAATGGTTTAAGCGTGGATTTGATTTTTTGGCGGTTGGACACGAGCGAATCTCTATCGGGAAGAGAAAAGGCTTTCAATGATAATTAATATTTAATATAGCGAAATCATATTGATCCTTTTCGAAAGTCGTGCTTTAGGCTCATCGCAATTAGTAATCAGAGGAAAGTTTGGGCAACTTTATTTAAGTCTTATGGAATCCCCGATCGCCGATAGCGATATCGCTTGACTCGCATCGGGAGATTGAGGAGAGTTTATTATGTTCACGTCGCATTCCCCGACCACCGATTGAGATATCGCGTCAGAGTGAAAGGGAGGGGCCTTTTATTATTTGTTTTCCTGATATCCATTAGCTTTTGCTTTTGTCGCATCGGGGAAAATCAATGGGTCATGGTTTATGCATCCTTTGTTGTTGCGATATGTGATCTTGCGATCGCTTTATCACAATAATAAAGGATTATTCGTTTTCATTTATTTCAAAAGGTTTAAAGATGTTTTGTTTATTTCCGAACCTTTAGAAAAGTGATGGATTAATACCAATTTATTCTTAAAGGGACCCATTTCAATTTATAATTTTCTAAAGTAAAATAAATTGAAATGGGGGGTTGTTGTATAGCACAACAATTGGTGATTAACTAGAAGAAACAGTTATCTCTGAAAAAGTTATTGAAATTTTGAACTTTCTTTACATAGATACCTTATCAAAAAGGAAAGTTCTAATATAACTAAGTATACACACATCCTGAATATAATAAAGACATGTTTTTGCTAATTCTTTCCCTTGTTAAAACTAAATACATTCTAAGTTTTAAATTGGCCTTTATTGGTTGATAAGATAAAACAAAACACCTTTCCAACTTAACCATTTTAGTTGACTCCTTTGTCATAGGTAGAGCCTCTGCTGCTAGCAAACGTTCATAGTTTCGACAGGGATACCTTTTAACCATTTTTTCGTTCACGACCCCTTTCATCTCAGAGTATGATTAAAAGAATGAATTCAAAACATGTTTTCATATTTTGTATTTCTTCTCTTTTTCTTTTCTTTTATAAGATAAAAAGCCATTGTCCTGGTTTGGTTGCCATCTGTTTTGACAATGCCATTCACTAGTTGTAATCTAATCGAGCAAGCTGGCTCGTGATGAGACCCCTTGTCTTATGTTTATAAGCCATTACCTTGTTTTGGTATGCAGTGTTGGTAATGTCGGTCAGATTATTTCCCAATGACCATGGTAAGCAGGCTTGTAATAAGACCCCTTATCTTTATATTAGATATTTTAGAATTACACTCTCAGTAATCATATACTTGAATGAATGGGATGAACAATTTTCTCCTTAAGAGAAAATGGATGACAAGGTAAGAGTTGAGGATGCTAAGGTTGAATCAGTCTCTGTTTTGATATTGATAACCATTTTGTGACCAGTTTGAAAACATTAAAATGATTTACAGTGGTTCTAAATCTTGAGAGGATTTTCACAAAACAAAATGGGGTTTTCAGAATGTTAATACACCTAATTTCCTAGAAATTGTTCCTTTTGTTTAAGATTTCTATTTTACAAAAGTAAATATTAAAAATACTTCTTCTGAGCAATATTTCAATATAGCAAAGGCCAATTGAAGCTATTTTACAACCTTATTTCCTAATGATCCTAAATATTGCTAATCCTACTGAATTTAAAAGAGCAGGGGTCACCTCCTCAATCGAAGAATTTCTTTAAGATGAGGCCATTAACAGGAAGAGTGTCCCTCTTTCCTGATAGATCTTGTAATATGAATGTCGAATGGCCTACCTTTTCGCTGATCTGAAATGGTCCAAGCCACATCTTTTGGAATTTGGTGTGTTTACCCTTATCCTCATGTGCTTTGTCCCATTTTAGAACTAGATCACCAACCTGCAACTGTTTAGAACTAGACGAAGTTTAATCAAATGATAAATTGATTATTTGCTGATGTTTATCATGGGTAATTTTGGCCTTTTCTCTTTCTTCTTCTAATTTTAAAATCTGATCATGTCTGAGTTGGATAGAAGAAGAGGGTCTTTCTTCAATAAACTGAACTAGGGCTAGAGAAGGAAACACTAAATTGGTCGGTAGTACTACATCTTTCCCGTAGACAAGGTTGAATGGGGAAGTACCTATAGAGGCCTTCTGCATTATTCTATCAGCCCATAGTGCGAATACTAAAGATTTGTGCCAGTTTTTATGATTTTGTTTGATAGTTCGCTTAGTGATTTTGAGTAATTTTTTATTGGTAGATTCTGCTAGACCATTACCCTGGGGATAGTAATTTGCAGAATATTTCAATTTAAATCCTCTTTTGATAGCAAACTCAAACATGGTGTTTCCAGAAAAATGAGATGCATTATAAAAAACAAGAGCATTTGGGACACCAAACCTGGTAATGATGAACTGGTATATGAATTCTATAATTTCTTCATAGTTTGTTGTCTTTAATGGGATTGCTTCAACCCACTTGGTAAAGTAATCAATAGCAGTAAGGATATACTTGTGTTGTTTGGAGGATTGTGGAGTTATCTCTCCAATGATGTCTAGTCCCCATTGTTCAAAAGGTTGATCGATATTAACTGGTTGCAAAGGAAAAGTTGGTTTCCTTTGTCTTCCACTAGAGACTTGACAACTTTGGCATTTCCTTACATACTCATGGGTATCTCTGAATAAGGTGGGCCAGTAATATCCAGCATGGATGATTTTATGAGTTGTTGTGTCAGCTCCAAAATGTCCTCCAGCTGGTCCATCGTGTAGTTCTTGCAAAACCTTTTGTGTTTCAGGTTTCTCTAGACATCTTAATAAAACTGAATCGTAGTTTTGCCTAAAAAGCACATCATTAATGATAACGAAGTTTTTTTACTTTAATATAATAGCCTGCTTGTTTTTATAAGAGAGATTAGGAGGTGCATGCCCATTTTTAAATAAAATATTAAATCTGCATATTGAGATTCAGAATCGGTAATACTTATTTGGTTGATTTATTCAATATGATCTGTATCACCTGATTCGGGAATGTTGGATGCTCCTGCTAATAACCTGCAAAAACCTTGGCCTCTAATAATCTTCGCTGGCTTGATTTCCAAGTCATATTCTTGAAGTGTTGTAACCCAATTTGCCCTTTTTTCATCTAGTTCTCTTTGGATCAGTAATTGCCTTACTGTAGAAAAAGGAACTATTACTTTTGTATGGGATTTTAGAAGGAAGGGCCTATAGTGTTTGATGGCTTTATACACAGCAAAAGTTTGTTTTTCAACTTCAGAGTAATTTAGTTCTGCACCTTGAAAATTTGAACTAAAGAATGAAATCGATGCTTCCAAGTTGTGATCATTAATTTGAGTGAGTACCGCTGCATAAGATAAATTGGATGCGATAGTGTACAATGTGAAATGATTAGATAAATTAGGAGTGTTTAAAGCGGGGGCATTGATTATTGATTGCTTGATTAAATCAATTGCTTCTTTTTCCACAATCCCCTATCTAAACACTGAATTTTTCTTAATCATGGTTTGTAACGGTAAAATGATATGAGAAAAATCGGGAACAAATCTTTTGACAAAGTTGATCTGACCTAAAAATGACTGCATTGAGTTTTTGTTATGAGGAAATGGGATTTCAGAAATTTCTTTAATCCTGTCGGGATCAATATAAATACCGTCTTTGGAAACAATAAAGCCTAAGAGATTTCCTTGATCTAGAGCAAAGAAGGATTTTTTAGGATTAAGTGAAATACCATACCTTCTACAACGTTCAAAGATTTGATTCAAATCATGTAAGTGGTTAGATCTCTTTTTAGAAAATACAGTACTATCATCTAAATAGATGACTACTATCTTGTTGATCAATCCTTTGAAAGCTATATCCATTGCTCTTTGGAATGTAGCTCCTGCGTTAATAAGTCCAAAAGGCATTTTCTGATAGGCGTAAGTTCCCCATTTTGTTCTAAAAGTAGTTTTGATTCTGTCATCAGGATGAACCAGAACTTGGTTATATCCTGAAAAACCGTCTAGAAAGGACATTAGTTCAGAACCTGCTACTGAATGGAGTATTTGCTCCATGGTAGGTAATGGGAAATTATCTTTTTGACTTGCCTCGTTTAGATTTCTGAAATCAATACAAATCCTGATGTCACCATTTTTCTTCCTGACAGGTACCATGTTGGAGACCCAGTTTGAGTATCGAAGAAGAAAAATAATCTTTGCTATCAAGAGTTTATTGAGTTCTGATTTTATCTGACTCTCTAAGTTTGGATGAATTTTCCTCAACTTTTGTTGTACTGGTTTTTGTTCAGGCAGCATTGGAATGGTATGCTGTATGATAGATGTATCATATGTTTTTAAATCATCATAATTCCAAGTGAAGACATGTTTATTTTTTCTTAATAATCTAATAAATGTTGTCCTTTCCTGTTCAGAAAGCCCTAATCCTAAATTGATATTTTGAGGGTTCTGCTCAGTACCAAGATTTATAATTCAAACCTTAAGTAGACTTTGGAGTTTTGAATTGGTTACATGTTTGAACTTGTATTAATGTCATAGAGATCTTCAAGTTTAACCACAGTTTTGTTATGGAGTTTTCCTCATTGCTTTTCTTTCATCTGAAGATCATGATCACTCTCATCAATGATCTGATCGTTGTAGGCTTTGTCGGAAGTTAAGAAATGTAGAATGTCTTCATCGTGGTTGAATACTCTCCAATTGGTGATATTGTCAGGGATTGATGGCCTAAAGATCAACTCTACCGAAAATCTATCTAGACTAAAATATCAGAAGGCAAGAGTTTAGAAGCAACATTGGCCAACAGGTCAACTGCTGGATTCTGGGATTTGGGAATAGGTGAAATATTGAATGTTAAGAAATGAGATAAAAGTTCCTACACTAAAGACTGGTAGTGTTTAAGGTGATTAGAGAGACAATGGATTGTATTTCAAACTTGTTTTATAACAATCTCTGAATCGCTGAACTCTTTTAAATATTGAACTTTTAAGCTGATAGCTTTGTATAATCCTTGGATCAAGGCTTCATACTCAACTGTATTATTCGTGCATTCAAATTCTAATCTACAAGAAAGCATCATGTTTTCTCCCTCAGGGCTGACTAAAATACACCCTGCTCCTGATCCTTCACTAGATTTTGAACCGTCAAAATATAAAGACCAAAATAAATAATTATCAACATTTTTATTTACAAAATCTCAGTAACATTAACACATTCTAGTCTGCAGTTTGTGAAAAATTTTCGATTGTGTTGTGAAATTGTTTACGAGAAGGGGATGGTGGGCATATAATTGCCAAGAATGATTTAGAGAATTATTCCCAAAATGTTGTTGTAAATGCAACTGGTTGATTCTCTTGTCGAACTCTGTAACAGTATGTGTCATGTGTTTCTCCCGATTGATTTTTATTTGATTTGGCTTTCCTTTGTAGGGCAGCCACATATGAGACCAATCGGTAGAAATATATCCGTGGAGCTTTTCAGACCAATCTCTGCTCAGGATTAAACCATAGAATTCAGGTATATCAACGATTAAAATATCAATTCTCTGAACCATTCGTGGATCAGCCGATAACCTAATTGTAACAGACTTTATTTCCCCTAAAACCTGGACTTTAGTTCTATCTAACTTCACAATGTGAATTGAGGACTTCTGGGGTTCTATGTTCAGTTTAGAACAAACTGAAGCTGAAATTATATTGGATGATGCCCCAGAGTCAATCAAGCAGTTATGTAGATTTCGATTGTAGATTTCGTACGTTAAGAGAAAAGGAGGGGTATGGGAATTCGATCTCTCTCCAATTAGAATTGTATCAGTTGCCTCAACTCTACCAGAAGGTGGTTGTCCTAAATCACTTGCAGCTTTAGTACTGGGAAGAGGCGAAGAAGGAACTGCATTAAGTTCTTTGAGAAGTAATTTTTATTGATGTTTTAATTTGCTGAGTTCAAACATGGTGATGTTTGCCTTAGTCTTTTTCATATCATGAACAATATTATAGTCCATTGAATCCGATACTACCAACGTCTTAGATGATGTAGGTATATTGGAGGATGACGATTGATTTTGAGGTACTGTTGCATCTGGCTTCCTTGTGGGTACCTTTTCCTTTGTAGTATTGGTACCTGCACTCCTTTTCTTTGAACTTGCCTGGACAGGTTCAAGAGTACTTTTGCTCCTAATAGTCATAGGAAAGGCTTCTTGTTCAGCTTCAGTATTGGAGTTAGGCAATATGAAGTCCCACATTCCATGGCATTCAACGACTTCCTCTTCTTCGAATTCATCGGATGGTGCAATTGTTTCTTCTTCTTCTTCTTCCTCGGGATCTAAATCTGCATAAGATATAACATTTGGAGGCTTGGACTCAGGTTTCTTAAAATTCCTATAAGCTTTCTTTGTTGAGGACTCTGCTACTTGCTTTTTAATTTCAACCATTTCATTTGACATGGTTTTGAGGAATTTTTGAAGGCCCTCCATATCATATGGATCTTTGGTGATTTTATTTTTGAATCATCCTTGAAAGACACTTTTTTGGATTTCTGTTCCTCGAGAGCAGCTTTCTTTTCCAAAGCGATTACACATTTTTCGACACCGAGGGCTTCTTTCATGTTTTCAGCCAATGTAGGTTCTACAAAAATGGCTATATTTGAGGGTAAGGCTATAATGTACCACTTGCTTCTAATTTGTTCGCTTGGCTTGTCATTGGTAGGGATTTTATTCAAGAGTTTGTTAAATCGGGAGTTAAACTCCTTAATTGGTTCTCTTGACTCGATACTTAGATTGGAAAGGTCATTGATGAGTGTGGCCAAGGATCTATCATCACCGTATTTGGTAAGAAATTGTTCCTGAAAGATATTCCAACTGGTAATGGATCCAGAGGGCAAGGAAAAATACCAAGACCCTGCTGATCCTTGTAATGTGTAGGGGAAAAGTCTAACTAAAACATCTTCTTCTGTTACTCCCTTCAGATTAACTAACAACATGAAATTATTAATGTGTTCCTTAGCTAATGTTCCAGCATCTGGATTAAACTTTGGTAACCATTTCTCAGGATAATCGGGTAATGGATGTAAAGGTGCATGCATAGTGACTGCACCAGGACTTCTCCATGGTGTCTGAGCCATTTTGGGAGTACCAACGATTGCCTGTGGTGTTCTAGGTGTTTGGGGAGGAGGTGGAAATGAAGACTAAAAATATTGTGATGTTGATGGTGAAGTTCCCTGATGAACAATAATATGTAATGGTGAAGTGGGTGTTTGACTTCGCACTGGTGATGATGAGATGGAAGATGATGGAGAAAAGGTTTCACTACCAGAACCTTCAGTGTTATTTTTAATCCTTTTCCTTTGGGGTAAAGGCAACTCAAGTGGTTCAATACCGAGTTTTTTGCTTTGAAGTCTGGTAAGATGATGAGGTAGGCAGAATTGTGAAGTCTGACTGCCTTGTGATACTGCAGATCTAGGAGGTGAAATAGAGAAGCCTTGAAGTTTCTGGATGATAGACTAAACTTCAAGGGACTCCGGGCTTAAATTCTCTGAAGTATGATGGGGTTGAGCAGTAGTAGTTGATCCTTCCTCTTCTCGTCTGGATACTGGTATTTTAGAGTGCAAACGAGAGGTCCAAGGAGAGGTGGAGGGTGATTTACTCTGTGAATCGTCTGTAGGTTTTGAATTACTCGCCATTCATAGTGGATGCCCTCCTTCTAGTGCCAGAAATGTTGATGCCCCGAAAATTGTTACATCAACATCGGGGGATAACCACCAGGTCCGGACCTTAATACAACTCCTTTTCCGTTTGGGATGGTGGCTCCGACTGGATATAATGGGACCAGTTTCCCAATAGTGAATAAAAGGGGGTGAATGAATGATTGATTTTCTAACAAGTGATAATAAATGGAGGATTTATCCTATGAATGAAAACGTAAATGACTATTTTATCCCGGGAAGCTTCTATTCTTTAAGTGCAATGTTTAATAATCTATGTTTGCTGATAGGCATATAGATGACACTATGCATAAACAAAGACATTCATTTAAATGATAATTGCTTCGTTCAAATAGTTGAACGAAGTAATTGATAAAATAATATTACACTTCTCTTTTATATTACCGATACATGCATGATTGAAAGAATAGAAAACTGTAAACATCCAATAGTGGAAAGCATAAAGTTTCTTGTTAAAACACATTCATATATTCAATAATAGCATAAATGACCAAACAACAATTCACAAAAAAGAAATAAATTCAGACATAGATAACAGTACCATATGAGCTGCGAATTATTCCCTACGCCAATCGCAATTTGAATTCCTTCTTCCGATTTAGAAATACTTTAAAATAAAGGCAATAGTGCACATTCACATCAAAGATTTATTATCAAAATTTGGAAAGATTGGTCCAGTCTTCATAAAAGAATATGCCTAAAGTATAGTAGTGCAACTTCAAGCTTAAGTCATATACAAAAACTTACGACCCTTTCTAAATACATGAAAGGGTCTATAAATACTAAACTAAGCTAACAAACTACAAAATTAAAATGCTTCTAAATTGGTATAATCCGATC